>PVJO010004169.1:0-113244 GCA_004026905.1 Hystrix cristata
CACACACACACACACACACACACACACGCACGCAAAAGTGTGGTCTCTCCACCTGGGCTAATGTGGTCCCCATCAGAGCATGGCCACCTTCTGAAAAACCAAACAAGTACCTAAAAGCTTCAAGAGTGAATATTCCTGTAAGTCTACATGCTGTGCTGTTTTTAATATACTAGAACGTAAAGACCCAAAAGGAGCTTACAAGTAATTTTTCAAGACTTAGATTTGCCTATTTGTATATTTTTATTTATTTTTGGCTTTTCTCAGGCAGGGTCTCACTGTGTAGTTTAGGCTAGCCTTGAACACACTATGTAGTCCAGGCTGGTCTCAAAATCACAGTGATCCTCCTGCCTCAGCGCCCCGAGTGCTGAGATTATAGGCGGACACCACCACACTCAGCTTACCCTCTTTTTTTTTTTTTAATTTAACCAATCAATCCTAAAGATCACACAGAACATTGTATCCTAATGACGTCTTAATTCCCATTCACATCTTTTCATGAAGTACTATTGCTAGGTGTTTCATCCTTAAATACAAAACAATAATAATAACTGCTGGTGTTTGCTGCAGTGTCAGGCACTGTTCTATACTTTTGCATGAAATAATTACTGCAAATGTGCTAAAAAATAAGTCCCATGGTTATTTTCCTTTCATAGATGAGCAAATTGAGAAACAGAAAGATCGGTTGCCTGCCAGGGATGATGGAGCTGGTTAGAGTCAGGGCCGAGACCTGAGCTCAGCTGTCTAACTGGCAGGTCATCTTTTGGCATGCTGGACTCACCACCTTCCTCAAAGAAATCACGGTCTGGGGGCTTCACACCTAAGTTAAAGAGCATTTTCTGCGTGTTTGAGTAACTACTGAAATAGGTAAGAAACTCGGTTGCTACAGTATATATAGGGATAAAATGATAGGAGCATAGATGTGTGGATACATCCGGCAGCTATAAGCGATGGTGTGGGTGGCTGGACAGATGGACGCCCATGTCTCTGGAGGTCCTGCCGCCTGCAGGGTCCTTCAGACTCCCGGGACGCAGCAGCTCTCTGACTCTCACTGTGCCAGCGATCACATCACTCATGCTCTTCCCCTGGCCGGAGAAACCCTCCCTCACCTTTCCCACCACACCCCCAGGGCCCCGAAGTCCTTCCGGACTCTCCCTGGCTTCCCCGCATTGTTGAGCTGCTTTCTGTACCAGTCTTACTTTGTCCAGTATGTGGTGTGCCTGAGAAGAAATGGATTTGAATCAGAGTGAACAGATTTAAAGTCCAAACTCAACTGCTGCTTAGCTGTTGGACCTGAAGAAAGTCGGTAGTCTTCATGTATTTCAGACGATAATAATGATTCAGGTTTGCCGGTATTTGTAGAGCTGTGGCAGGTAGGTAGGCATGGAAACTGCTAGATGGCAACACGATCATGAGAGACAGTCACAACAACGTGGTCAGTGAGAACTCAAGTTTTAGTCACAGAATTATTGAGCAACCTTGAAGAAGGCTTCCACCCTCTGGGCCTCAGTTTCTGAGCCCCGACCCGGGCTTTGCTCCACTTCGGGAGGGCCACCAAGCCTCTGAGATCGTACTCAGGCCTGGTACAGTTGTTCAGGTTAAGCACTCGTTCTTCGTCAGACTCCCAAAGAGGTCTGCACCTTGGAGAGGGAGAGGGAGAGGTGAAGAACAGAACCAGCTGCTCATGCTGCTTATTTTTTCTCCCAGTCTGACAGTTTATATCTCTAAGAACTTCAGTCCAAGATGTTCTTGTAAAAGGCACAGAAACTCATTTTGCAAGACCAGAAAGGAATCACTGCAGATGAAGAAACTGGATCCTGGAAGTGGGGGAAGGGTAGATCCCAGATGTGAAAAGCTGGCAAGGATTCTGGAAGCCTACCAGGGACCCAGGGACACGGATGACCACAGAGGCACAGGCTACCACCTCCTGACTTCAAAATCAGGGCGAGGTGGTCACAGCAAATTCTGACAACACCCTGCCCTGTAGACAGAAGGCGTTTAGTAAGAAACCAGACAGATCTGGATTTGCCTTATACTTTTGAAATTTGCTGCCTAAAGGACCATGTTAGAAGCCAGCGACCTGGGGACATACGAGGCTCTGTGAGGGAGCGTACACTCACTTGGCACACTACGCAGCCTGTGGGACTTAGAGAATCAGAAGTCAGGTGTGGCCGGGAGCTCCCAGTTTAAGCAGCTTGAGTCGCATGAGTCAAGCAAAAGCCCTCAGGTGCCTGCTGCACATCTGTGCAGGAGCCGTCCCTGGAGGCAGCCCCATCTGTGCTATTTGTACACTCAATCTTAGTTAATTCTGACAGCATCTTGCAAAGTGGGTTCATGGTCCCTGCTTAATGTTGGGGGTCTGGTGGCGCAGACAAGAGGGCTGCCTTTGGTGACACAGAGAAGGAAGCATCGAAGCAACTTCACCTCTCTGCATCGCCAGCAGCCTGCCCAATGATACCATCCCAAAGGGGTGTGTGGGCGCAGGTCTGTCCAGTTGTGATAATACCCACCTGCCCCGGGAAGGGCAGCCCGTGGTGTGTGCATGGTGTGTGTATTCACTCCTGGGTTTGTGCCTGGAGTTGGTTTCCATGAGAAGATAAGGAAGGCAGACTAAGAACTACAAAATGAAGCAAAGGTGCAGCCACCTGTCTTCTCCCTGCTTCGTGGCCCCAGGTATGAGCAGACACCAGCCCTTGCTTTCTCTTGAAAATATGGAACCCAGGACTGTGGCGGGCCCGGGAGGGTGACCTTTCTCAGAACGGCCCCATCTGAAGGTCACAGGGGTGTTCTCCTCCCATGTCCGCCTCCGCCGTGGCCAAGGCCTGCAGAAAGGTGAAAGGACAGAGTCTGCCTTCGAGGAGTGAAGAGAGAGTGTTAACACATAAATAACAAGCCGGGGTGAGCGAAAGCCAAATTCAGAGTCCTTTGACCGGAAACCAACACTTTTGGCACCCCGAGTCCATCTCACTTTTTCACCTGACACTTCTCCTTTCCTGCACACACAGCTGCTACACCTGCCTGGCCTTTCCTGAGAAAGCTCTGCCTTTGCTCAAGCCATTTCTCTTCCCATCAGCCCTGCCAACTTGAATTTGGAAAGCGTTGCTCAAAACCTGCTTAAATTTCTCCTTTCACAATGGGCCGTTGGGAGTGCCGCAGCAGGCAGCTGCCTGAGATGGACAGGGAGGGGCAGCCTAAGAACAGAGTGAAGGCCAGGCCAGCAGTGGGCCACCTGCACCCCAGGACACTGGCTGGACAGAGCCTTCCTTGCAGTGTGGGGCTTCTTCTCTATTGCCTCTTGCCTCTGACTGTCCCAGTGTGCCCTTCAGGTGGGGTGAGACGTGGAGATTGGTTGCTACTGCTCATCAGTGGTCTTGCTATGACACTGGACATTGATTCGAGCTGACTCGGGCTGCTCTTAAAAATCATGCAGGATCCCTCATGCGTGCTTCAAGCGTCTGGGCACCAGTGAGGCTCGACCTGGTCATGACAGGACCTCTCCCAGTGGCCGTCTTGAAGCAGCAGACAGGCAGGAGACAGACTTTCAAAGGGTGTTGTCAGAAGAGGTCTGTGGGTCTGTCCCAACCACATGCATTTACTTTTGTATCTTTTTAGCCTAAGTCAGTGTGCCTCAGTTTCCCCATGTCTCTAAATCTAGTATGAAAGTATTACATATTTTAAATCCTGAAATATCCTTCTGACCTGAAATGGAGACCATTAGAACTAATTAGTTCTCTTACCCTCAACCTCTGAATGGCCAGTTTCCTCATTAAAACCAAGAAACAGACAATTTTAGAGAGATTATTTTCCCCAAAGATAGTAATCTGCAGTTTAATATTACCATGTCGTTCCTTGCAGTCAGTGGTTTAGAACAGCTGCCTGGAGAAGTTATTAATTTCCTGCAGTAAGTCGTGATTGGGAGCTCATTGGCCAGAATGTCATTATTTTTTAAGATATGCATTATGCACAGACGTATTGCCTGGAAACTGAAGTGCATTAGAAGCCGTGGTGGTTAGCTTGCAGGCTGTATGGAAGAGGGGTGATTTAGCTGGGTTAGATTTTACTGCACTGCAGAAACACATGGAAGTTGATCAGGGGTCAGGCCGAAGCACATGTGGTGAATGCATATTGCATTTTAGGCCTGGTATTAGGCTGGTCATCTCTTCCACTAACTTTGTCCTAGAACACCTGGGTGGTAATACCATAAGAATTAAGAACAGTTTGAGTGTCTGCATCCTACGAATCTACTCCAAGGGTGACCTCCTGGCATATGTTCCTTGCAGTAAGGCCTTGACAATATTGGCAACTTGGGGCGGAATCATTCTGTGCTCTGGAGAATTGTCCTCTGCACCGTGAGGTGTTTAGTGGTGTGTCTGGCCTCTACCCGCCTGATGACACTAGCACACTTCTTCTGTGACAACTGAACCAAAAACTCCTCCAGACATTGCCAAATATTTCCTCGAGGGTTGGTCTGGGGGTCAGAATCGCTTCTAGCTGCAAAAGACTGCGATGAGGGAGGCCTGAGTCTGTGTAACCGGTTCTCCCTCCAGGCAGATGATGGGCCCAGTGACTTCCCACCTTGGTGCTTGATCTGACGTCCAAGTTAATCTGAAGCCAATGTACTTCAGTGTTTATTCATTTCATTTTCAAGTTAATTGCCAGATAAAAAGTGAAGACTCTCCCCATGCCTTTCCTTATGGGAATGTTCAATTAGTAGTAACAATTTTTAAACTTCTTCATATTTTATGGGAACAAGAAAATGTATAAAATTTAATTCACAGGGGTGAGCCTTAATAGGATAATATTTAGCAATCTGTCTAAAACTTTTTAGGCTATTGATTAGAGAAATAGGTATCAGTAGGTAATCATCTTGGACACGGCTACACAATAGCTATTTTTACCATTTTCCTGGGTACTCTTCCCTGATATTTATCTCTTCTATCTCCTCCTTCATCACTCAGGCCACCCTAATTTTTTGTTTATATATTCTACATATTAACTGAGGAATATCTGGAAAAACTTTTTCCCATTCCGTAGGTCATCTCTTTACTCATTTGTTTCCTTTGCTGTGTGGAAGCCTTTTAATTTAATACACAGTAATCCTATTTGATGATTCTTGATATTATTTCTTGTGCAATTGGGATCCTGTTTAGAAAGTCCTGCCTATGCCCACTCCTTCAAGAGTTTTACCTATTTTATCTTCCAGAAGATTAGATGCTTCTGTTTTAATATTTAGATCTTAGATCCATTTCGATTATAGTTTAGTGCATGGTTAGGGATGTGAGTGTAGATTCATTCTTCTTCCTGTGGATAGCCAGTTCTCCCAGCACCCTTTATTAAAGAGGTCATCTTTGCTCCAGTGTATGACTTTGGTCCCTTTGTCAAAGAAAAGATGGGTGGATGTGTCTGAGTTGTTTCTACATTCTCTATTCTGTTCCTGTAATCCACATGTCTGTTTTTGTGTCAGTACCTTGCTGTATTTATCACTATAGCTTTGTAATACAATTTGAAACCTGGGATTGTGATGCCTCCTGCATCGCTCTTATTGCCCAAGATTGCTTTTGCTATTCTGGATGTCACCTCCATTCAGATACAAACCCTTAAAAATAGGTATAGAAAAATTTTACATCAAAAAGCCATTTAGGAGAAACCCACTGGCAACACCATGTTAAAAATGGGGAAAAAATGAAAGCTTTCCCTCTAAAATCAGGAGGAAGATAAGGACGTCAGCCATCTTTACTTCTGTTTAACATTAACTAGAGCAATCAGGCAGGAGACTGAAATAAAAGGGACTCAATAGTTAAGGAAGAAATCGAACTATGCTTATGCACAGATAACATAATCCTTTATACAGAAGACCCCAAAAATTCCACCAAAAGACTCTTAGAATTAATAAAAATAATCAGCAAGGTAGCAGGATGCAAAATGAACACACAAAAATCAATAGCTCTCCTGTACACCAATAATGAACCCACTAAGAAAAAAATTAGGAAAACAATACTTTCTACAATACTTCAAGAAAAAGCAACTTAACATAAGCAGTGAAAGACTTCAACAACACAAACTATAGCACTCTGAAAAAAGACATCAAAGAAGACTTGAGAAAATGTGAAGATATCCCCTGTTCCTGGATGGCCAGAATGAGCTAAGTTAAAATGGCCATACTTCTAAAACTGGTGAAGCAATCCCAGTCAAAATACCAATAACATTCCTCATGGAACTAGAGAAAATCCAAAACTCATATGGAGACTTTTAATTGAGAGACTCCATGACAAAGATAAAAAGTATTGAGAAGAATAAAGTCCTCATCATAAGTAAAATGGGATATAACTGAGAAACTCGTTCTTGAGTAATAATCCGTGCATCATGTCTCAAAGCAAACCACCAGACAATATTATTAGAAGTCTTGAAATTTGGGCTATTGCAATCCTTCCCTCCTTCCTCCCTTCTTTCCTTCCTTCCTTCCTGCCTGCCTGCTTGCCTTCTTTCCTTCTTCCTTCCTCCCTTTTTCTCTCCCTCCTTCCTTCCTTCCCTCTTTCCTCCCTCCCTGCTTTATTATTTCTTTCCAAATTAACAAATAAAAATTGTATATATTTATCATACGCAGCATGTTTTGAAATATATATATACATATATATTAGAATGGCTAAATCAAGCTAATTAATATACATGTTATCTCACATACTCATTGTATTGGCCATTTTGTGTTACTATAACAAAATACTCCATGCCAGGTACTTTATAGGAAAAGAAGTTTGTTTAGCTCACAATTCTGAAAGTTCAAGGGCATGGGAATTGTTGACTCTGCTGAAGGCATCAGCTCTGTCTGTGATGTTAGTGTTTTTTATGGTTGTTGTTTGTTTGTTTTTTCTTTCTGTTTGCTGTTATTTGGAGAGAACTTAGAAATGTAAGAGTTTTACTCAAGGTTTCCCATTTTTGTCTTAAGAACTTTCTTTATTGATTTTCATAGATATTTTCTCCCTTCAAATAGCTCCACACATGGCCTCTGTTTTCTTTTTTGAGTTAGTCTCAGGGTATCTTGCTTTTGTTTACTTTGTTCTGCAGTTTTCTCTCAACTCTGAGCTCTCTACCCTGTTACTGGGCACTCTCTCCTTTTCCGTGGATGTCAAAGCTGCCCATGTGCTCTGGACTTGGAATTAATATTAATTTCACACCATAATTGCTTTGGAGTTTTTTTTTTCTTATAAAAGAAAATATATTACTGAGTAATATATTTTATTATATATTACTCAGTAATATATTACTCAGTATTACTGAGTAACATGAAAACAAACTCTAAAATTAACCTCTCATTCCCCTACTAAATGCATTAAGGACCTCAGAGGGCTCTTGTCTCCCTCTCAGGTTTCTACTCTCCCCCTCGGTGCTGCTCTTACCCTGTAATTAAATCACACTCTGACTTCAGCTCTCCCGAATGTTGCTAATGTTTGTGGTCGACAGGATTTTGATGTAGTGCCGCATTTTGCTATCATCTTTTCTCAGATCGCTTCTGTCAGTAGGAAACACGGTCTTGATCTCCAGGGTTTATTTCAGTAGTGGAGAGGTCTGCTCACAGCCCCGACCCCACACAGTCCGGCACACTTTTCCCCTGTTCATTCCAGGGCTCCCAGGCTGGAAGTCCAGTGCTGAGTCTGTGAGGGGTTGTTTCTCTCAGCATTGTCCTAGGGGTGGATTGCTTCTATGGAATTAGGTACTTTTAGATTCCAGTAATATTTTTAGGCAACATGTCTAAAAACGGATGAAATCACATGATACTTCAGAGAGAGCCCTACTAAGTGTGGAAGTAATTCAGTGAGATTCCTAGTCCTCTTCCACTTCTCATCCCAGAAGGACCAGAAGAGGACTTTCTGCTCCCCCTGCCGGCCTCTGTCTTCCTCACTCTTCTTTCTATGACTGCTCATGTCTAGACCACTCCCTGTCCCCAGGGAGGCCCATTGCTGGGGTTAGTTTGTCTCAGTCCTCTGCTGTCCTTGGAAAGCCTCTTGCCTCTACAGCAGTTTCAGGGATCAATTGTTCTTTGGCAGAGAGAGAGACCCATGACAGTGAAGAGTTTCCATTTCCTCTTCCTGCAGCTGCTGACCCCAGAGAACCAGCAGACTGAGCCCCTCCTCACGGGAGAGGAAGCTGCGTGTGAGTCCTGGATGCTCAGCGCAGCTCCCCAGTCACCTGAGCCAAGGGAGACAGTGGGGCGCCTTCAGGTGGGCCTAGCTGGCCACAGCGGACGGTGTGGGTACCGCACAGCACAGTTCTGTGTGTCTGGTGGGAGTGAGGAGGTCGGCCCACTTACTAACAGACCAGCTGGTCTGGAAACTTCTGGGGAGAGATGAGGACACACGGAGGAAAGTAGAACACCAGGTTAAAAAGACAGAGAAGCCAAAATAAAGAGAATGTAAACTCTTGATTTTGCTGCCAAAAATTTTGTTTTCCTGTTTACCAGTGTATTTCACATTTCCCCTTAGGCTTTTGAGGAGAAATTGAAGAGTTTTACAAATATCCCTTCTTTCCTAAGTATTTTGTTGATAGTTTTTTCTTTTAAACAGTAACCTCAGTACCAGCTGAAGTAAATTAAAATCCATTTACTTGACATATGGTATGACAGACTTAACCTGTAATAAGCCCCCTGTGAAGGGAAAGATAGTCAGGTCACCTCTCCCGTGCTTCTGCTAAGTGCTTCTTCTGCCTCTGCTCATCTTGCTGTGGTTCCAGAAGGTTCTGGATGATGAAGGTAGGAGGGGGCTGTGGTTCCAGAAGGTTCTGGATGATGAAGGTAGGATGGGGCTGTGGTTCCAGAAGGTTCTGGATGATGAAGGTAGGATGGGGCTGTGGTTCCAGAAGGTTCTGGATGATGAAGGTAGGAGAGTTTGTGACCTGTGTACTTTCCAGTGAGCAGTGAAGTGTAAGCAACTCAGGGCCTCTCGCTTCCCTGGAACCGCCCTTCCTCCAGGGCAAAGGTGCTTAAAATGAAACCCAGAACTGAAAAGGAAAGGCAACCCTGAGCATAAACACAGCTTCTCCACTGCAGCTCATTTTCCTTCCTCAGCTTTTCTTTCATAAACACATGCATACTCACTTAACTGAATGTTACAGGCCAGAAGTGAAGAATTTCTTAAGCAAGGAAAGTTTGAAAACTCAAAATCAAGTTACCTCTGCCCTGATGGCTGTGTAGCTTTTGGTGAGTCACTGTTCTTCATAAACTGGGGATGAGACTCTCAAAAATTAATGAAGCTTCGCAAGGCTGGCAGGGGGCCTTGGCCAAAGGCTAATCACATTTTCCACCTACATTTATTTTCATTTTAGAATTAAAATAGCAGGGAAAGCTGGAAAGTATGCAGCCGTATGTAGACCTTTAAAACGCACCATCTTTTGAACGTATTAGTTTATAGAATCATTTCGGTGATTACTATTACCCACTTGATTGTTTTTCAGTTACTAAATCAACATGGTCCTTTTGTACTTGGCTTTGACCCCCTTGACGTTCACAAATGGCTTGCAAAACATCAATAAATCATGTTTTCAAAGAGTGATTTTCAGCGCCAGTCCCTTAGCTGGAAGTCACACAGCACTCCGGCCTTGGGGATGTCCTGGATCTATGAGCGAGGGCCTCTTTCAGGTCCTCTCTCATGGGCTCCAGACACGGCCCAGGTTACTGAGATGGACATTATCACCTCGGTTTCTTGCCTTATTGTGAGGAGGCTACCAACATTCACGGACCTGACAAAGGAGAAGAAGGGCCTCCGCCATGTGGCAGTGCGGACACAGAGGCTGCATGCGAGTCCCAGCTGACCGTCTTCACTACGCCTCACTTGTCTTTTAATCCTGCCCCCCACAAATGCACCCTGAGCATAGAAAGTGGTGCTTATCCAGGAACCAGCCAATTCTCTTCTGCTTTTCACAGAGTTTCGCTTTTTGTAGTGAAGACCACTAGTACTCACTCTCCCACTGGCCCTGGGGACACAACCGTACTGCCCGTACGAGGTTCTTTCATATGTAATGTGGCCACAGGACTGGGCCCGGACCAAGCGAGTTATGAGTGCCTCTTCTGGCTGGGCCCGTTGGAACCTCCCACACCTGTTTGCCTCTGATCCTAGCTGGAGACGCGACCCCCAGGGAGACAGCCACGGAGCCACTGTTGTCCTAGAGCTCACAGGTGATCCTGTGAAGCAGAGCCTCTCCCTGACACTCCCAGAGTGAGTTAGACCTAAACTTCTCTGTCGTGGGGTGTAGTTCGGCAGTAAAGCATTTGGCCAGCGTACTTGAGGTCCTTAGTTCGGTCCCCAACACCACACACATGTACAAAAAGAAATAAATGAAATAAATTTCTGTTTTGTTGAACGATCCATTTCTACATTTCTAGCATGCGTTTTGCTAACTGAATCTAAACAAACTCAATATCCAAAGCCCTTCACAGGGCAGCAGTCTTTGCTGTAGCAGCAAGAGGGAGCCTCGTGATGGACGACACAGCTCCAGTGAGCATCAGACCCAGGGCTGGCACCCATCGATGGTGACCAGTGGTCGGCCAGCGAGAGGCACCTGGAGGGGCCTTGGCGAAGCCCAAGGAGAATCTAAGGACTTCGGTGCCTGCAGGCTTCTTCCAGGGCCTGTGCTGGCTCCAGGTGTGCTCTGGGCAGGAAAGAACTGCCAACATCTTGTCGTCCTTGCCTGGAGAGGGCCCTTGTTTGAAAACCTGACCTTCTGATTCTTACAGTTCTAGGTTCTAGAAGCCTGGACTTGGCACCCACGGCACCTCTCATCCCAGAGAAGAGGAGGGCACCTGGGCTGCTAGAGGGCCACTGACCTCCAGGATGTCCTGTGAGGTCACAGAGGCAGCATCCAGGCCTGGTTGCCACGTTCAAATGGGGACAATGAAATGAAAAACCAGTGCACTGGGAGCAAATGAGCCAGGAACAGAGGGAGGCTGGTTTTCCAGGAGACTAAAGTGGGGGTGAGAAGATGAGATCAGGAAGAACAAGGGTTCTCAGGCAGAGCCAGGTCCTGGGGAGCTACTCTTCTGTGCTGTATCACAAAGAGAGAATTATTTTCAGGTAGTAGTCATTTACCTGATGAATTCGTACATGCAAGAATCTTATTTTGTTGTTACCCCAAGATCAAACTGGGACTACTGAATTTTCCCTTCGTCCTCTCCTGCCTCTCTGCCTTTCTGCCTTTCCTCTATCTTATTCACTGGTACACGGTGAATAATACACGTCACCTGCAAATCTCCATGGTTCAGAGAATAAACCATGAATCCAAAAGCGTTCAGAATCTCCCACCTGGGACTGTTAGGAAAGCAGAATAAAGCAGCACAGTAAGTTTTAAGAAACAGGGTGAAGAAGCAAAGACAAGCGATGTCCAAGTCCAACCTCAGGCTGCTCTTCCTAGACACATTCCCATTGCAGAGGTCGGCCCCCACTAGCTCTGTATGTTCCGTGATTCTGACATGGACCAGAGACCAAAGAATCTTGAAATGAATCAGACCAACATGGAAACCGCACTCTAAGGGGACTGTAAAGCCTCGACCCCGAAGGGCTTTGCCCTGGATACTGTCCTCAGCCTCCCGGAAGAGGACGGCTCCACTCAGATAGTGTCTTCTCCCGCTGGCAACACAGAGCCAAGGTCGGTCTGGTGTTTCTCATCGCACAAATTCTCGTCTGTCAAGAGGTGCTGAAGGAACCACTCACGGTCAATTGGACCCCGAGGCCATCAGCATTTAAAACTGGCCATTGTTTACCCAGTTCTGTCATCCAGAATCGAGCATTTCTTACATTTGTTTGTTTGAAGAAAAAGTTGTTTTGCTGTCTTTAACCACCCACCCTGCAAAAAAGGAGAAAGTGTTTAAACAAATTTAACAAAATAGTTCTTTTCCTTTAACCGAGGGAGGGCAGGCCCTCTACACCATGGTGCATAAAATTAACTTCGTCCATAGAATGAATAAACCACACACATGGAGAGCTGCTCTAACCTAACACATGTGCTAAAAAACCCCCCTGCAAATAGTCTGTGAGGACCGTAATCTGTTTGAATGATGCTTTGTAAATAATGAAGCAATTTTCAGATATTTCATTGTATTTAATCTTTAACACAACTCTTTGTGGTAAGTAAATTTTTAAAAATTTTACAGATGATGACTATGGTGGTCAAAGGAGCTTAAAACTCTCTGAGGCTGTATGGAATGAAATTGAACTGAGCTTAGCTGGACTCCACATGCCATGCATTTCATCCTTATCTGGTGTCTTTGATCTTCAATCGGCCTTTCCCCATAGCCAGGACACAGGTCCATCTAGGGAGGGAAGATGGGGCTAAGGACAGAGGGGTCCAATGAGACACAGAGACTTCGACTCTCAGCCTGGCTCTCTGTTAGCCACATGTAAATCCCAGGACTAAATTGTTCACTAGTAAGATACACTTGGATTAGAATTGTAGCATGCAAAATAGTCTGTGCATAAAATAATGCAAATGGCACCACATTCAACCATCAGAAAACGCAGAAAGGACAGATCCACAGAGACCAACCTTGGTTCCAAAGATGTGCTGGGGCTGATAGAAGGTGCCAGTTTCCAGAGGGTTCTGGCTACCTCCTCCTACATGCTCACTTGAACACTACAAATTGACTTTGGTTTTGTAATTCTCTGGGATCTAGGACTCATCCTTAATGGAGGTCCCCGAACTTCTCTCCTCCAGTCCTCTACATGCGGATCTACAACTTAAAATAAAAAGTAAAACATAAAACCCCAACAGGTTATTTTAATTTGGAGTTTCTCAACCCCAAATTGAAATCAGCACTATTGGCATTGGGGACTGGGCGATTCTTCACTGTGGGGACTGTCTGTGCATTGTGGGGTGTCTAGCATCCGGGCTTCTGCCAATTAGATTCCAGTAGCACCCCCAGTTGTGACAACCAAAAAATGTCTCCAGACATTATCTAATGTCCCATGGGTGCAAAATTACTCCCTGTTGAAAACTGCTGCTTCAGTGATTCTCAAGAGAGGAGACTGTTTGTTAATTTCCCTTAATGATCTGGAAAATATTAAAAACATTACATACTTTAGTCATTGTTCAAGAAGCAGATTTTTTTTTTTTGGATTCTTTATAACTTTCATGTGCTTGCCCCTCTCATAGGATAATCAGTCAATGGTTAAATTTTGTAACTGTTAGAATAGGTCGCGGTTGTTTTCATTTGACGCCCTTGAGAGGACACGTTGTATGGAGCAGATATATATGAATGTGAATGTCCATCCTTGAATTGCATGATATTGAAGTTAACCTCGTTGAATATACATCACCTTATCTAACCCTTCGAAGAACTGTTGCAAGAATTAAATGATGCAATATCTGTCTCATGTGGCATTACTAGATTTATCATGTACAAAGAGAGAGAGAGACAAAGACAGAGACAGAGACAGAGAAACAGAGAGACTGTCCCACAAAACACCTACTGACCATATTCATATAGTATAAGTGTTTAATAGTAGTGACTAAAACTAGGGGAAAAATAATTTCAGAAAAGGACACCCCATTCCTATCTTTAAGCAAATGGGTGTTTAAACCACCTGGGACAAAGACTCATCTGAGATCCTCCGAAAGGGCTCATAACAAGCACTCTGAAGTTCTCGAAGCCTCTTATTCTTTGTTCCATGTTTACCTCCTGGCTGAGTAGCTCTACTAGTTGAGTGGCGTAGCTTCTGCTTTACTTTTCACTCCTTCATTATTGCACACCTCTACATGAATAAATCATCAGGAACAATCTTCCAAATATTTAGAGGTACGAGTAAAACTGAAGTTCAGGCGTGGAGACAGAAAGAATGTGTTTAAGTCCTCATCCGTCACCTGCCGAAAGGAGAAGCCTCCTGAGTCTCACAAGCCCGCACAGGGCTCTCCTCTGCAGAGGACTCTCAGGGATGCAGGATGGCTGCTGGGAGGGGTCTGGGGTCCTGAACTAAAAAGAAGTCAGTAAATAAAGCACACCAGTTTCTTTCCCTTCTTGGCTTTCCTTCTTTTCTCCACCGTACGTTAAATGATTTTAAAAAGAAATCACTGGCTACAACTACAGGATAAGTGGAAATCATAACTCACTGGTGGAAAAATAATGAGAAAGAATTGACTGTTGGCTCTTCACTTTTCAGACAAAGGCCCACAGGCTTTGGAGTCATCCGATCTGGTTTAAATTGTGTCTTCTCCACTTATTGACTGGCTGATTGTATTCTTTGGTAACGTCTACAAAATATTTACCTCCTGTGAATGTTAGAATCAAGCAGACTTTTTTTTTTTTTCAGCAATGAGAATTGAACCCAAGGCCATCACACTGAGTTATATCCCCGGCCTTTTTTATTTTTTATTTTGAGACAGGCTTTGATTAAGTCACTAAATTGCCTGGGCTGGACTCAAACCTACAATCCTCCTGCTTCAGCCTCCCCAGTGTTCTGGAATTATAGGCATGTATTACCATGCCCAGCTAAACAGATGATTTACATGAAGAGTCTGCAAACGATAAATCAATGTACAAACATTACACAAAAATAATACTTTTGTAGAAAGAACGAGAGTGAGAGAGAGAGAGAGAGAGAAAGATTGTATTTCTAATGCCAAAAAATCACATAGATGACTTAAATTCTGGTTTGAGTATTAGCTGCAATATAGCACTATAGAAAGGCGTTAGTGGTCCATGGCCTGTTCGTTCTTCCCTTCTATTTTCTAATTCACCCCAATTTTACTCAGTGGCAATGTGCAGAGAGAAAGGAGTACATTTCCAGGGGGCCTTGCAGCTGGAATTGGCCATGAGGTGTAGTTGCGAGTCCACATGTGGAGCGGGGAGCAGGGCTTCCCAGAACTCTAGGGCTGACTCGACAGAGGCTCCCCTTCTTCCTCCCTGCTCCCTGGAATGTGGATGGGATGGCTGGGCTACCACCAGCAGCTTGTGACATGAGGCAACTTGAAGATGGAAGTTATATGCCAGTGAATGTGAAAAGTCGAGACAGACTCAGTTTTTCAAGATCTCGGGCTATCGTACCCAATGTCAATCACTCACTATTTTATGTAATAAACAGACAAGATTCTGGAATTTTGTTGTTATTTTATAAACATGAAACATTACTTAAAAATTGAGTAATCCACCAGGAAAAAGAAAATACATTATATATAAATTTCAAGCAAAGAGCCAAGGGAGAAATACTTTGCTTCTTCAAAGAAGCTACAAAGAAGAATTTTTACCTGACTCCACATGGGTTGTGTAACAGCTATTTTCCACCTTTTCATTCAGATTTGCTTTTCCTCACTGAAGAACATCTGGCTTTTCTGCATGTAAGTGCCAAGGCCACACTGAACCTGCTGCTTGTGCCTAACATGTGTGCGATGCATCCCCAAGAATCCCAAAGGATGAGTGTGCTCCACTGTTTCTTGTTTGCCTGGTGACATTGTGGACTCCCAGGGGATGGTACTGTCCATCCCAAGCTTTCTGGGATTAACTGTGCAGGTGCATAAAGAATCTCATGGCTTCGTCTCTAGGTGGTTTATCCTAAACTGATCATCATGAATTTGTATATACTAAATATCTTGTGTTGGATGCATACCGCATGTCATTTCATATATTCACATTTTGATTTTTCCATTTTGTAGAAAAGCATTACCATAGAAATATTAGCTATTTTCTACATGTTTTGATAGCTTGCTTCCTATTTCTACCTTTTTAATCTATCCGAAATGATCTTTCTGTGCTTTTATATAATCATAAAAGCATTTAGTGGTCAGTATTAGGAAACATTTAAAACTTTTAGGAGCCAGTCAAAATTAGCTCAAATTTATTATAAGAAGAATAAATAAGAAAGTTATCTTCTTTCTGTGTCCCCCCATTCTAGGAGTCACTTAACTACTTCATCACTAGACAAAGTACGGAGCGATGGGCTGTAGCACAGAACCCCTGAGTCGCACTGTGATGGTGAAATGGGGACATTCATCGACTCTAAAGTTACCCGTGAACCAGGAGCTGCCTTCGGTGCCTTGCAAGTGTGAGCGCGATTGACGACCTGTAGGAAACTCTACTGTTAATACCAATTCTCTTTCACAAATGATGGTAAGACTTAAAACATTTAAATAATAACTTTCTCCTGACTTCAAAGGAAATAAATTTGCGCGTTTAGGAGAGAAAGGCTTGGGACAGTGGTGAAGATCAGAATTCAAACCCAAACTCAAGTCCAAAGCTCACGTAGTCTTTCTGTTAGATTCTCCAGCATCTCAGTCTCTAGCTCCCTCATTTCACGGTGCATGACCTAAAAAAAACAAACAAAGGAATTATTCTTCCCTGCAAAATCTTCAGCCACACCTCTTCTCTGCATAACTAACTGTGTGAAGGACACGGACGCCCCGGGGTGCAGGCAGGAGGGAATGTTCTGGAGGGCCGTGGTGCCTGGAGGAGGGAATGTTCAGACCCCTGAAGGAGGGACTACTGTCCCTGAGCCTGAATGAGCCGCTTTCCCTGCATGGCCTTTGACCTCTCACTGGAAAATGGCCAAGGACTGGACTAGGCCAGTGACGGCGAACCTGCGGCATGCGTGCTGCTGCGGGCTGTTTGTATCACTGAATGCTCTAAAAGGTTCGCCATCACTTGACTAGTTCTTCCTTTTCTTTTCTAAAATCTATGGAGTGTGCATCCAAGATAGAGGAAGTTCCACATGGAGCAATCCAGAGAGAAGAGCTGCTTCCTGGAAGTCACATCCTCCAGTGGTTTTCAGTCAGAAGAAATGCTCCTTCCTCTCCAAATAATGCTTAGGGGAGCGTTAGCGATGTAAAGAATTCTAAATTTGAGCCAACATGCTATTTTCCTTTTCTAGTTTTGTAGTACTTAATAATTAACAGGGTGTCGCCATGTGTACCTTCGTTATGACTACTGTGACGGAGATGGCATTATGTTGGGGTGCTACCTACCCGTCCTCCTGGATTGTGAGACTTCTCCAAGTTACAAACCCAGCCACAGAGGGTTCTGGATTTGGGCCTAGTTGTGTTCTTCGATCTAATCCTTTTGCATCATTCTCATTATTTCTTCAATCAAAGAACAAGAAATGCAAAGTCACCATAATTATCAGGACCAAAACTTTGTTAATACATTCAGGAGCTTATTTGGGAAGAGTGGCTCACAGTAATAGTTCTGTAATGTGGGGGTGCCAGCATTATTAATTTTTTTGTAAAAATAGAGACAATTGAGACAATTTCAGGAAATCATATCAACCTGAAGTAGTTTTCTCTCCCCTTCTCTTTCTCCTTCCCTCCCTCCTCCTTCCTTGTGTACATATGACATTTATAGATATGACTTTTTATTGTCTTCATTTAGTCATGTTTTGCCCCATGTATCGCTTTCACAGAGGCCCTGCTAGTGGCCAGCCACCGGGAAATGCCAAAACGAAGAGGCCTCTCTGCACCTCCAACTGCCTCACTGAACCCACTACCCTGTGGACGACTCAAACCTGCACAAAAACAATTCCAGGACAAGGAAGGCCATATTCCGTCATATAATCATATAAACAAAATGTGGTGGATCTTTGAAGAGGAATTGATACCTTTACTTTTTCTTTTGAAAATAAAAGCCACTTACAGAAAAACAAAAAAAAAGGTAAGAAAAGGTGAAGTCTTAGCAAAAATCGTTCATTTGAGAAGTCTCTTTTCTCTCAAATATCTCCTCCTGTCCTGATATCACAGTGTCTGAAAGACCATCTACTGGAAGTCACTTAAGAAAGGATTTGGGAATCCCCCCAGGACAGAATAAAGGTGCAATGAGCTTGCACCTTGAATATCTTCTCAGCTTAGCCATGCGGAGAACAAAAAGTCTCAAATTTTGGATGGTTCTTTGGTACTGGCCCAATTGTGGCTGCTCTTTCTAGATTCAACTAGGTCACTTGACCTTATGGGTGGAGAGAGAGATTTTTATCTATTAAACGGTAATGAATAGTCATGTTGTTGGCTACTGCTGCCCTTCCCAGTATGCCCTTCCTTTTGACATCTTCTGTGATGTACACGGACAGGATCACGAAGGAACTGAACTGTAGCCCTGCTTTCAAGACCAATCCTTGCTGTACTTTTGTGCTCTTTGGAGGAAGAGATGTGCCTTCAAAAACTGTGCATAAGGGGCTGGGGATTTAGCTCAGTGATTAGAGTGCTTGCCTTGCAAGCACAAGGCCCTGAGTTCGATCCCCGACACCACAAAAAAACAAAAAAAACAAAAAAAAACAACAAAAAAAAACCAGAACTGGGCATAAGGACAAGGCTACTTGTCTCCTGCTGATGTGTAGTTAGCAAGTTCATCTGTTTGAAGTAAGGTGCGCTGATCCAGAGCAGGCCTGTGCAGCAGCATGGCTAGAAGGCTTCAGAAAGCCCGTCTCACACTAGACCAGACGTGAATGCATGTTTACAGCTCAGTCAGACACTGTGTACACACGTGGTGTGTTTATGGAGACACCTCTAGAGATACCTGTTTGTGCATATATGTATATGTGTTTGTGTGCATGTATGTGTACATAAATTAAGTGAGTTCTAATGTGTCAGTTAGCACGATGTCTGTTTTGTGCATACTAAATTGACCATACTAATTTCAATTTTCCAGTTTTCTCTTTTGCTTTAGAGCCAATCTTCTTTGGGGGCTCTTTTTCATGGAGTTTTGCCCACATTACAAGCTGCAGCCCGCGGGCCCAGAAGGCCGCAGGACAAAGCCGAGGCATGGCAGAGCTCGGGTGGGTGCTGGACGACTCCTGGGCATCACTGAGGAGCCAGGGAGCCTGTGGCTTTGCTCCAGCAGCCCGAGCTCCCTGGAGAGAGGACATCTTCGAGGATGTTGGTCGTGCTGACACAGACATTAGGTTACAATCCTCACTGCTGTTTCTACTTGTCCTGATTTCTCCTGGTGTCCTCTTTTACTCTGAAATTTTCCAGGATTTTTCACACCACTTAGAGAATTTGGAGATGGAAATTTTGAGTAAAATATGTTCACTCGTTTTCGTGTTATGCAAGAGTGAAAACAAAAAAACCCTCAAACTCAATTTAGGATGAAGTGGGATGGAGTGGGGTGGCGCCGATGCACGAAAAACTCCAAACTGCTCCACTGCAGAAAGCAAAACATTCTCTGAGCTGAATTTTTGGTGTGGGAGATTCTCCAGGGACATTTTGGAAAAAATGACGGCATTTTACAACAAATGAGAAACACCACTGAGACACGTCCTTGTTGACATAGATGTTGAGAGATACACCCGTTTCCCTCCTTCGAGTTGATCAGCAAAGGACGCTAACAGGGCTGGAGTCCCTTCTAGGAGCTGTCGAGAGTCATGTGCAGTGATTTGGGGATTTTATTCCCATTTTCTGCTCCCCCATCCAATGCTCTTCCATGTCCCTGTTACTTAGGCATCCCCATCTCTATTTTACTTTTTAATATTTTTATTGAAGATAATGTCTTAGATGTAGTTAAATCTCCAAGACCCTGTCTGGAGGAAACGGACCTTCTGGTGTTCCCCTCATGGAAGACCATCTAGAAGAGCCTGTGATAGTGGCTAAGCACCTGTCATAGATCAGTTCTCAGCTGAGCTAAGGAAATGAGCCCCATGCCAACCACACATCCATACACAGGTACTGAGGAAATTACCTTGTCCTCCAGTCGTTACCCCATCACCCACATGTTCCCCTTTTCATCAAGCGCCTGTCATTCTCCGCCCAATGTTCCTTCCTGAGTTGAACGATGAGAGGAAACAAAGTTCCGCATATACCTGTGAGGCCTCTTGTTCAACCGGGTTGGAGGTGCAGGGCAATAGGTGACCTAATGGGAATGGTGATAGAGAGCGTCAGAGGCCCTGCGAGACAGGGTGGCTGGAGAGACCAGCGGCTGCTGCTGTGGGCACTGCCGACACACTTGCAGGAGAGGAGGAAGCCGGACGGGCTGCCGGAGCTGAGGAGCATGCGGTGGAGATGGGGGTTTGGGCCACTTCCTGAAAGAGCTGCGCCACCTGCACTATATGCTCAGCCCACTTCATTCCCTTGCCAGGAAACACTACACAGATGTGGGGAGTGTGACGATGAAGCTGAGCAGTGCACAGAAAAGAGCTGGCATCAAGCTTGGTACGCAGTGAGGCCTTAGTTACTAGTAAGAATGCTAATCAGCGTTTTTACCTGAGTGGGAGCAAATCCTAGCAATGAAGCGCATCTATATGTAAATCAGAAAGCTCTTAAATTATTTTTGTATTAATGTGGTCAGTTGAGAGCTGGGCGTGAATGCTTGGTGCACAAATTTCCCCCAGTGCTGGAAGATCCAGAAAAACAAAGAACTAGGTCAACTTCTCACACGTGCCTGATCCTGCTTCACCTCCACAGCATGCCAGTGAGTAGGGCTGCTTTGTAAGTTATGTTAAAGTGAATATAAAATGATTTTGGTCCTCTGGAGCCAACTAAAAAAATCCATATTTGAACTTAAAATTCTGAAGATAATGCCATTTTCTTGTTGTCCTGGGAGTAAAGAAGAGATAATATTTAAAAGCTGTGCTGAACTATGACACGAAGAAAATGATGCAATGTTGAAAAGGGAGAGTGGGAGAAAATAAATAAAAAAAGAGAGGGAAAGGCCAGGCAGTGTGGCGCACACCTGTTATCCCAGGACTCAGGAGGCTGAGGCAGGAGAATGCCTAGAGTTTGCGGCCAGCCTGGGCTATATAGTGAGACACTATCTCAGAAAATCAAGCAGAAAGATGAGGGAAAGAGAGAGAAAGAAAGAAAGAAAGAAAGAAAGAAAGAAAGAAAGAAAGAAAGAAAGAAAGGAAGGAAGGAAGGAAGGAAGGAAGGAAGGAAGGAAGGAAGGAAGAGAGAGAGAGAGAGAGAAAGAAAGAAAGAAAGAAAGAAAGAAAGAAAGAAAGAAAGAAAGAAAGAAAGAAAGAAAGAAAGAAAGAAAGAAAAAGAAAGAAAGAAAGAAGAAAGAAAGAAGGAAGGAAGGAAGGAAAGAAAGAAAGAAGGAAAGAAAGAGAAGGAAGAGAGAAAGGCAAGGAAGAGAGAAAAAAGAGGGAAAGAAGAGGAGGGAGAAAGAGATGGGAGAGGCAAGAGAGAGACAGAGAGATGGAAGCGAGAGAGAGGAGACAGACTATGTCTCTGATCAGCAGGTGGCCGTGGGGTAAGTAGCGCAGCTGGAACTGGACATTCCGAGACATGGTCAGAGGAAGAAGTTTACACTTTCTCTCAGCCTGAGGGCAAAACATCAGCAGTTCTCGCAGAGTGAAGTGTAGGTTCAGGTTTCTGAAATCCAAGGTGCTGTGGGCTAGAGGTTATCTAGATCAGAGGTGACAGGTTGAGGTCAGCATGCAGCATGACACTTGACATTCACCTTGCACTGGCAGCGTGGAATGATGGAAGCCAGAGGGAGGTTCCCAGAAGGACCCCAGTGAATGTAATCGTGCACATACCAGGCACACTCACAGCGCACACCAGCTCAGGGCGGGACGGTTGTGGGTCTGCTGGTGTTTGTGTCGTTAAGTCTAAGTTCGCTCCTGTCTTCTTCGCCCTCACCTTCCCTCTCTCCTTCCTTCTTTTTCCCTGTTCAGAACAGGTCTAGGTTGGAAAGATACATATTTGAAGATAAATATTATTATCTGTATATTTGTGTAGACACATATATGGGTGATTTAATGAACGGTTACATTATAAAAGGCCCATCTCTGTGAAAACAGCACCATACCCAGGTCGAGAAACAAGCATCTGTGTGGCCTGGGAAGCCCCGTGCTACCTTCTTGGTGCTTGTGACCTTCTTCTCATCCCAGATGGGCGGCCACTCTACTGGAGTCATAAGCATCACTTTGATCTCCCAAAGATGTTGAATGCTTATATATTTTTCCTCAAAAAAATGCCATTTAGTTCAGGCTATTTTTCAACTTCTTAAAGAACAAGCTGTATTTTTCCATGACTTGCTTATTGTTCAACATTATGTTAAGCAATTCTTCTAATGTTGGTGCATGCAGCTGCTGCTCAGTTAGTTTATTTTCTGTATAGAATCACTTGTTGTGAATATCTTAAAGCTCACTAAAATCTGCTGCTGCTGGTGACCTGCCCCCTATTTCCAGTTTGTTCCTGGTGGATTTGCTATTACACATCCCCTGGTGTGCACGTGTGCAGATTTCTCTACGATGTACAGCAAGTGTGGAAGGCCTGCACCATGGGACACACACACGCACACACATGCACACACATGCACACGCACACACATTTTTGTCTCAGGAGTAAGTACCAAACTATTTCCTCGAGTGACTGGACCAATTTATACTCCAATCAGCAGGAATGAAAGATATTACCAAAGCTGGTATTGTTCAACTTTTAAAGTTTTTGGCATTCAGCTTCATTTTGTGGCTTCAATATTCACTTTCTATTTGCAGCTGAAGCTGAACAACTTTTCATATGCTTCTGGCCAATTTGGAAGGACCAGCTCTTATTCTTTCAAAATTATTTGTATTAATGTGTATTTTTCTTGAGGATATATGAAGTTATTTACATATTTTGGATACTCGTCGTTTGCAAGTTTTATGATTAAAGATATTCTATTATGTAGCTTGGATTTTTACTCTTTTCATGTTGTCTTTTTAGTTGCGATTTATGTTTTGTTGAGGATTAAACCCAAGACCTTGTGTATGCTAAGCAAGAACATCCCCAGTCCTAGCTATGAGATCTTTGAAACATAAAAGTTCTCAGTTTTATTATAGTAAAAGTAACAGTTTTTCCTTTATGATTAATTAAATTTTTGTCTTTATTTCAAAATCATGATAACATTCTCTTGTATTATTACTTAAAATATTTATATAGTTTAATCTCTTACTGAGTCTTCAAAAAACATGGAATACATTTTGTATATAAATGAGGTACAGGATTAATTTTTTCTGTATTGCTAGTCAACTATACACATATCACTTATTGAAAAGACTTATTTCTTTTAATGGCATATGATGCTCTTTCTGTCATAGTTCAAAGGGTCGTATGTACACGGTTTTCTTGCCAAGTTGGAGTGTTTTCACTGGTCTTGTCTTGAACAATATCAAGCCTAAATTATTATAGCTCACAAAAAGCGTCGATTTCCTTTAAAGAGTCTCAATTTGTTATTATTTCTAGACTGTCTTTTTGCTCTTGTCTTGTTTTTTTCAAATATATCTAGAAACAGCTCATCAAATTGCATGGCAACCACTACACATTTCTTTAAGGGTTTTGAACAACCTTGCATTAAATCTATAAACTGATTCGGTAGGAATTGACATCTTTAAAGTGTTCAGTATTCCAAATATCCCAAATGTTCTACTCTTCCAACTACTTAGGTCCTGTACAATAACCCTTACCCATGTTCAGAATATTTTTCATAAAATTTTGAATTTTTGCAAGACTTATTTTCAGATATTTTGTATTTCCTCTGATCATAAATTGTATAATTTAATTCCATTTTCTAATACTCTAAGTAAATATGTATGTACACATATAACATAAAGTTGCTGAATCATATGAGATGCCAACAAATTTTCTATCATTTTTATAATTTATGGGCCACTTTTTTGGATTTCTACATATGTAATTATTTAATCAGAATATAATGAAAATTTTGTTTATTTCTGGCTAATCCTGAACATTTGCACGACTTCCTGATACTTTATACACTGTTGGTGAAATTGAGAATAATATTGCAATGGCTTGTTAAGAACTTCAGAAGAGAAAATTTCCACCATTTATTACATTTCCACCAGTATTTTTATAATATAGGCCTCCTTTCAGCTTAGCAATAGCCTCTTCAACTTTCATTGCAAAGAGTTTTTAAAATAATGAATTGATGAATTCTATCCAATTTTTTGAGTGGGTCTAAGTTTATCACTTATTGAGAGAAGTATGTTCGAATCTCCCTCAATGATAGTGAATTTACTTATTTTGGGGATAACTGTATCAATATTAGAAAAATATGTTTTAATCTATATAATTAAACATTTACAAATTTAGAATTGTTGCATTTCCTCAGTAAGTGAAAAATGTTCTCATTATGAAGTGATCTATTCATGTGCTATATTCACAGTTGTAGAGTCTCTTTTGCCAAATATAAATATATTGATACTATGTCAGAATTGATTTTGCACGTATTTACTTTGAAACTTGTGTATTCTCATGGTTTGTATTTCTCTTATAAAAAACTTACACATTGATAATTTTATATTCTCTACTAATCTTTATTAATTAGAACACTTTTTCTATTTCTAGTTCCTGTTAATATGGATTTATAGTTCTCATCTCATTTTAGCTTGCTCTTCTAAAATATTTTCTCCCATCTTCATTCTTAAGGGAAGAAGTTTTTCAAACATTTCACATTGTAATTTCTACTTTTTTTGATTAATAATTACTGTGAAAATTAAGGTATAAGTACCAAATTCATAAAAGCCCAAAACAAATCAGTACTTTATCCTCTTTATGAACAATGTAAGGTCTTTTTAGCTCACACTGACTCCAATTACCCATTTTTTAACTTACATGTCTTTTTGGTTTTGCGAACTCACACACTGTCGTAATGTTTACATGGGCAGTACTGCTGCGGTCTGAGTGCTTGTGTCCTCAAATCCATACACTGAAGTGCCCGTATAATAGAACAAACAGATGCAGCAGTTTGGAGCGGACGAGGTGACCAGGGGCTGGGAGAAGCGCCTCTACAAACCAGGCTCCACACTGGCTCACCACTACTTCCCCAAGAGCCAGAGCAAGAGACTGTGCCCTCACCAGCCTCCCCAAGCGGCCGATTCCTCCTCCTCTGCCTGTTCTGACTTACGGTTCATTGACTTCTGTCAGTTTTGACTACGAACTGTTCTGTTTGCTTGGCAACTTATTTGTGAGCCTTCTTCGAGGCTGAGATGATAGGACATATTTCTCTAGAGAGCCTGGATACTTCCTTCTACACTAGTTTAATTTATGTAGTTTGAAGACTTTAGATAGTTGGTGTGAATTTGAATGGTCAGTATATGCTAGGGGTAGTTTGTAGTTTCAACTCAAAGATTTCGTTTTCTCGATATGAAGGCAGATTTCTCAATGGCCCCCTTCAGGAAAGGAGAGACGCAGGTATATTTGGAGTCAGGCACAGCAGGCTCACTTCTAGCTGGATCCCAGCCTCAGAGGTGGGTGTCACCTCGTAGAGGATCCTCTTGGGAAAGCCTGCACCTGTGTATTGTCTTGCATACTCCATGGCTTCCTCAGGCTCCATGGCACCCTCAGGCAAGAGGCCGCCATGGTGTCTGCGTTCCTGCCTCTAAGTAGATTTTTGACTAGATGTCAGCTCTTTTATGTTTGTAATAAAAAAATATATACAGCAATTTTGGTATTTTCTTTTTATTGATTTATTTACCTATTCATTCATTCATTCATTCATTTATTTACTTATTTATTTGGAGACAGAGTTTTGCTAAGCAGTTCAGGCTGTCTTTAAACTCACTATGTAGCCAAAGCTGGCCTCAAAATCACAGTGATCCTCCTGCCTCAGCCTCCCAAGTGCTGGGATTACAGGCACGAGCCATCACACCAGACTAGATATTTTCTTAATCAAGATCTTTTTCATATATCCTAACCTGCCATCCATTTAATTTTCATTTCCTTATCTGCTGATACCTGGATGTGCTGGGCCAGCTCAGAGTGGCTGTGGTCATCTACAAGGTCTCAGGAGAAAGGAAGGTTGTGAGTTTCATGGCTGCTGCCAATTCAGATGAGAAAGGAGCTCAGGTGCTTAGCTTAGAAGTTTCATCATCCTTTTCTAACAACAAAAACAATATAAACTTATTTTTGACAAATGCAGTAAAACAAATGAGAAAAATATTAAACAGAGATAAACACTATTTCACTGTTACTTTTTTATATTTTGCGTACCCTTGTGTGACTGTGTATATGGGTGATACACATTTATATTTACACTAGTACACGGTAATGACCTTGTATCCCACACCTATTTCTGATTGGGATGAATGTATTGTATACCATCAATCTGCCATGGCTTTTTTAACCCTTTTCCTACTTATATTTTTTCATTTTTACTGTAATATAAATATATCATAGTAAAATAAACCCACTTATTATTTTCCAGGAAAACATTTAGGAAAATTTTGGAAGAGGAAATTTTTTAAAATTTCATTTTCAAATTGACAAATAGTAATTATGAGCTACAGTGTGATGTTAGACACATTTATCCATTGTATTATGATTGAAATGGGCTAATTAGCATGCTCCTCATTTCTCACACTTATTTGTTTTGTTGTGAGAACACTCCAAATCTACTCTTTTGGAAAATACATCGTTATTTACTATAGTAGTACAAAGATCTCTAGCACTTATTCCCGTCTCGCTGAAACTTGCCCCCTTTAGTAAAATCTCTTTTCTAATCCACCATCCCCACCACCGATAACTACCCTTCTAGTCTCATACATCTAGAATTGCACAGTTTTAGATTTTACATGTAAATGAAATCATGCAGTGTTTGGTTCTCCGTGTTTGACTGTTGATTTGGGGGGTCTCTCAAAGCACTCTGTTGTTAAAATGTACTCCATATTAAAATACGTCTCAAAGCTAAATGGCAGCTATTTATCATATGGGAACATTAATACCTTCATCACACAGATGTGAGGTGATAGTAAAGGGAGCATATACCTATTTAAAATCCTAGAAGCAGGCTCTTACTAGATATCAAAAGCACCATCCTCTTGCCCTTTCAATTCCAATTTCTGCTAATATGGTTGTGAAATTTAATTGTAATCAAAAGTGTTCAAAGCGATGAGACTCCACGGCTCATCACCCTTTCCCTGCCCTGACCTTGCCCAGTACCCCACCATCTCCTCTGGTCCTCACTTCTCTAATCATTTACATTATTAATACAATTTCTTAAATCATTAATTTGGAAATTGCTCTTCCTTTCAGTATAGCAAGAGTCTAGCTTTAGCTCGCCATCAAAGTGTAGGGTCTGTTTGAAATCCGCATGCAATCCGGAACACAAAAGGCGGCCCCAGTCTCACTGCTGGCTGGCTGGATGATCCTAGATAAGTCCGCCCATCTGGTCATCTGGACTGTGGGGGACAATAACACTTGTCCTGGGACTGCTTGGGCTTGTGGTGAGAATCCAATCTGAGCTGGCTGAGAACGCGTCTGAGTGTGCGCAGATGGGCGTGCACGTGTGAGGTGCGGTCCAGGGGAGCCAGGTCTAAGCTTCTGGGGACACATTCCCGGGCTGTGTTCCCAGCTGCTCTTCCCCGGGCTTGGTGACTGTGAGCAGGGCCCTTGAGGTTTGAGAAACTTTGTTAGTCCACGGGTGCAAAAGGATGAGAGAGAAATGATAATATTTCTTTCTCCATAGGGAACTTCCAACATCTCTGAGGAAACAGAATTTCTTTTGATCACAGAACAGAAAAGGATGTTAACTGTGGAGTGTCCACCAGTGCGAGGGTTTCTGTGCACTGGCCCTTGGAGGGGACGAGGACCCTTGGTCAGAGAGCACATGCTGCAGGTGACAGGGTGGGTGGCAGGAGGGGAGAGGGTGACCAGCCTTGGGCCAGCACCAGACCTGCTGTATTTGATGGGCTTCACGGTAACTTCTGCTGTCTTCCCAGAGAAAAGAGAAAAGGCTGAAAAACAAAGTAGATAGCAGGGCTGCTCATGAGGTCGAGGGCCAGCAGGGCCAGCACGTAGGCCTGTGTGACCGCGGCAGTCAGACACTCAGCTGCAACCCCTTGTGGCCGAACTGTGTGTGCGTGTGCACATGCGCACGTGTGCTTGGGGTGCTCAGTTGCAGGGTAGGAAGGGTAGGAGGACCTGACTGCCAGGGCGTCTGTAGAGACAGAAGCAGAGGCAAGAGCAATAAACTCTCATCCTTCTCCCATTACGAGTGACTCTTAGCCTTGGGTCCCCAGACAGGGCCACCAAGAGCTAATGTCCTCCCGGCTCCCATGTGTAGCCCTTTGGGTGTCAGAGGGCAAGTCTGTAGAGACGGTAAGTTTCTCAGAGCCCAACACGCCCCTCTGCTTCCAAAGGGCTCCCCAGGCCAGTCCTGACGCAGCCAGACAAAGTACTTCCGAGGGCAGGGCGTGCACTGTGCCGGCGCCTGGGTCTTCTTAGGGAAAGCAAATCTGCTCAAAATCAGCTTCACCCTCATTTCAAACAGGTACTTCTGTCTCCTTCTTTTCCTCGCTCTTCCTCCTCCTCCTCTTTTTGAGAAAAGAAGAGTTTCCCTTTCTCTTGTCTCCCAACTCCAGACTTACATAGTAGTCCGTGTGGCCTACAGGCCGCTGAGCGGAAGAAACAGCAGCTGCTCCCTGACAGCGAGAGGGATGGGCTAATTTCTGGCACAGGAATGAAAAGACAAAGATGGAAATGATCTATTCTGGGAGACTCTCATTGTCAAAGTCTCTTGCATATTTTGTTACTTCAGAATCGATCACTAAACTCATTTCAAATTTGCCTCTGGACCTTACACCCTGACATTGGGGCCACTGGCAGCTGCGCTGGGTGTCCCCGGACTGCAGAAGCGGCTCTGCCACTGCACCCCTGTCACTTCCTGCAAGAGGGGAGACAATCATCTGCCCATCCCCATGCATCCCCTATGGAGGCAGCCAAGGACTGCACTGTGCTGGGCTGTCAGGTCGCGTGGAGAGCCTGGGCCTCTGTTCCCAGGGCCAGCCCGAGGGGCACTCACAGGCTCCAGGTGCGGCTCCCGATTCTACCCTCGGCTGCTGAGAAGGCATCTCTGGGTCGTGCCAGAGAAAGGCTCTTGGGACTTGATGGAAGTAGCACTAACGAAACCTAGACACGCCTTCTCCCCCAGATCCCTGGGCTCTGTTTACAGAGTGCGCCTCAGGATGTGTATATTTGACATTCTTATTCCAGGATACTGATGGCAGAGGGGACTTGCACGGCGATGGCTCTGTCGCATTAATGTCTGATGGACTGTTGGGATGTGAAAGGTGCACAGAGACGCGCTGAGGACTCCGTCTGTGTGAGTCACAGGCTGCGAGCTAGAATGTCAGCTTGTTTAGAGCAGACTCACATGGGGTGCATTGAACCCCGCAGGAGTCGAGCCCTCTTTTATACTGCAATCTCAGGTGGCCTGGTCTTGACAAGTAAAATAAAATGTGCAAGCAATTTACATTGTGATTCTTAATCTGCCTAATGTAGTCTGCCAGCATTTCTAGGAAGCTGTGTGGGTTTTAATCACTATCTCGAAATTTATAGTCAGTTCGGAGGTCAGCTCGTGACAGGACCCTGCAGGTTCCACAAGCTTGTTAAGTCTTCCGGAGGTATGCCAGGCTGTCTCCTTCGTGGAGCAATCCGGAGGGAATCCTCACAGATGGGCACGGGTAACCTGTGGAGGGACCTCTTGGAATTTGGAATACCTAGAAAATCCAGACATGCCCATCCCTGAGCTAGACGCTGGGTGTGAGGAGCAGACACGTTGGTGCTTAGTCTTACAGGGAGTTGAGAGAGACTCACAGGAGACAAATACATGGAGCAATGAAACCCGATGTCCAGGGGTGAGGTACAAGATGTAGCCAGATCGTGAAGGGACCACTCAGATTTATCAGTGTTCCTTCTCCCCCATCACTGAGCGGATCAGCAGCTTCAAAATGTGAGCCTCAGATGACTCAAGTTGAGACCGGGAAAGCTGACCTCAGAGCATCTATGTGTTTGGTGTCTTCCCATGTTTACGTTGGGCTCACCTGTGTGGTTCCAGGTAGACTGGAGGAAGAGCAGACACAAACAGATTTGCCCCAACATTTCTTCTTTTACTTTCTATCTCTGCCACACATGTCACTCTTGGTCATCAGAGGTGATGGAAGCCATGAAGCTGAGGATGAAAGATCGGTGGAATAAATGCCCCTGCGATTTCTGCTCCATGAGTCACCCCGTAGTAGGCTAAACCCTCCTCTTTTGGTGAGAACAATCCAGAGTCAACAAATCCAGGGGGCCAAAACAATAGAAAGGAACAGTTCTAAAGGAAAGGTTTACTCTAAGTTTAAAAACAAAAACCAAAAAAACCTTGTTATAACCTTTATTTTTTCTGAACTTTTATATAGAATAGCAAATATAAGAAAACAATACAGAAAGCAAATGTAAGATACATTATATAATTTTACATATATAAACATTTAGTTATTTCCAGAATATTTTACTACACATAGAACTGCTTTAAAAATACCATCTTTTTTTTTTTTTCATCCTATTTGACATTTAAGAAAATAACAAAAATATTTCAGCTGTTTAAAAACCATTCTAATGGAAACCAGGCCAATAAGAATGGCGGCATTGGCCTTAGGCCTGCTTTGGTGGCAACTCATGCAGCCAATATTTACCAAGCATACCCGCATGGCAAACGGAGTTCAAAAGCAAGATGGGGTGAATCAGACACGGCCCCTGCCCTTTCGACCAACTTGCTTTTTAAGTGGTTGTAGCAGAGGAGAACTCTTTATGGGTATCTCTTTCATAGGACGAAAAGTTCCCTAGGAAATACTATCCATCATCTTTCTTCCCTGCTCCTTCATGACTCATACTAAAAACTTCTAGGCTGACTTGACTTGAGCCTGAAAAAAAAAAAAAGTAAGAAAGAAAGACAAGAAGTAAATACATTTGACAATAAATTTGAGATCATAAACCTTGGGATTCTTTTTATAATACCACTCACTTCAAAATCAGGCAGTATTTTTCATTCGACATGGATTTAAAGGTAGCGCAAAGAAAACACAGGATTAACTGTAAGTAGTGGGATAGTAAGCAGGAGCCAAACTTCCAAATAAACACATCAGAGACTTGGTCTAAAAAAAGACAGGACACGAATAACCTCCTCTTGATGTGCCTACGGTTTCATTTAACTGTTCCAGGTCATGAACTAATTTGCCAAAAAGAGGTTAACTCCAGTGCAGCGAGACAGTGTTTCAGGAAACAGGCCCCGTGCGCGCTGCCTGTGGAGGCCGGGCCGCGGGAGGCCCTGCCGGGCAATGGCTCTCGGATGAGCACTTTCAAAACTCTTAGTGGAAGTGAGGGACCGGGCAGCACTTGAGGGCCTTGGAGAATATGGGCCTCAACAAACATGGGCTTGGCTTTCGCCCAAACGCAAAGTCTCCAAGTTTAAGACCGGCCTAAATAACTTTGTTTGGAGAGGCTGTGTGACCCTGCGCAGTCTGCTTCCCTTTCCAGTGCTGGGTGTCCTCCCCATGAATGCCGGGGTTAGGGGAGCGGCTCTTTCAAATCCCTCTCCGGACAGAGGCCTTTCCCCGCAGCCTCGGCACAGGAAGGCTGGCCTCTGGCCGGAGATTCCAGCTGAAGGACAGCAGAAAAGTAGCCGAAGGCCTGGGAGCTTAGCAGGAGGGTGACACTAATCCTTCAGAACTCGGAGTAGAGGATGAGCAGCGGCATTATATCATTTTCAGGCAAGGACCTAAATTCTCTTTTCAGTTCACGTGGTTCCTCCCCCCACTGTGTATTTCATCATTTCCAGCCTCAGCTGGCCTAACTCTGCAAGTGTCCTTGTTTTAACATGTGTAGACATTATTTACTTGGAGCTTGGTGACCCACGCACATCCCGGGGCTGGCTGCCATGACTCCCACTCAGTACACGGGGCTAGACCCAGCACACAAGCGTGCTTAGCAAGCACCCCAAGACTCACCCATCTAGCTGTTCTGGAGCTAAGGCTGGTCTCCTTCTCAGACCCAGAACCCCGCGAGCCAGGACCCCTCCACCATGGCGGTACAATACAGCACATGACAAGGGAGCTGCCAGGCACTCGGGCAAAATTTGATGAGTGAGAGACTCGACGAACAAACAGGCATGTATGACAGGAAAGATGGTTACCATCATGATCCACCTGACACGGGGTTCGCGGAGAACTCTCCAGGCCATGCCTGAGCAGCCGGGGCGAGTGGAAGAGGCTGTGGGCGGCAGGGTCCAGAGCGGGCACACAAGCGGGAACAGTGTGTCTTTTCTCCAGCAAGCACACCGGGCCAGAGGGAGTCCCTAAGCCTCTCCGATATTTTAAGCTGCATCCTTCAAAATGTCACAAGTGGGATTAAAGTGTAAATGGTTGTCAGTCCACTGCTGTCCTCCTGGCACAGGGCAGCACGTTACAGGCTGTTTGAGGCTGGGACATCTCTAAGTGTAACTACACGGAGCCTGCAGAGAACGAGGAGCCTCGGTGTCTTGGGAGGATAAAGCAGTTCACAGGCTGCTACTTTTTGTGACATAGCTTTTATGAGCGGAGAGCCAGAATATTAAGCTCATTGCTTCCAGATGGGGAGGTTGGACAAGACAGAGAGGCCTTGGCTCCCAAAGCCTGGACGCTGTGGTGTGATATGGATGTGACATATTGAAGCAATCGGGATAGAAGATCTGGCCTTGGCCAAAGCTGTCAGATAGATACTTTTAAAAACATTACATGTTTTGTAACAAGGTATTGTGTACCCTCCCAGAAACCCTGCCGCCCCAGTCTCTGGGAAGGCGGAGGGAAAGTGTGCTGGCTGCGCCGGGCTGCGGAAGCGCCCTGTATACAGTAGGGATCTAGCATCTCCAGCCGTGTCCCACCCTTGTACGCGGTCACTAAGCGAGGTCAGGTGCTGTCCCGGAGCGGTCCCGCGCCCAGCGCCTCAGAGGAGCCGGCAATCTGTTGAATAAATCATCCATCTGTTTGCAGCGCTAACCCCGGGGAGGATCCTTTGGGCTGCCTGGCCAGGCCTCGTCCAGCAGAGGGCGCCGAAGCCCGCCTCATCGGCCGGCGGCTTCGCCTCCTGGAGGATCCAGGCCCCTGCCCCTCCTTTGTTAGGTCCTGGGCCAGCGTTGCACCAAAGCAAGGGGCAGGGCGGGGCGGGGGGGTACGACATCCAGACCCCGCCCCTGGGGACCCCTCCCCCTGGAACCCCTTCCCGCCGGGGACCCCTCCCCCCAGCCAGGTCCATGTGCACCATGCAAGGAAGCCTGCTCTGGCTGTATTTGGAAGCCCCGACCTAGTAAGCTGCTGGCTTGCTGCAGTTCTTAGAAAAGGGGCCCTTCTTTGGCTGACTTCACACCTGAGAACATGTCCCAGCACCCCCCCCCCATGTCTGCTTCACATTTCAAAGGCTGGGAACTGTTAAGCTCGTATTTTGATTAAAATTTTGTATTAGCTTTTTTTCACCCCTTTCACTGTAATTTCAGGATATTTAATCTCAACCAATCATCTGGGGGGGGGGGGCATTTGATGTGAAACAGCACCGAGGGAAAGCCGGCCAAGTTAGAAAACCGAGCAGCTCGGCGCTGCGGAGATGTGACAACTGAAATCTCTTTTGTTCTCTCAGCAGCGTCTGAAACCAAAGACCTTCAAGGACAGACGATCCCGCTCTGGGCTCTGAGTCAAGAGGACGGTCCTCTCCAGACCCGTGCTGCAGTCCGGCTTTCCAGGCTTCTGCCACCTGGTGGGGCTTGGGGAGAGGATGCCCACCATTTGCTACCAGCCGCAGAGGTTTGATGAGGCAAACAGCAGAATCTTTGGAAACGCCAGCTTGGGAGAAACCACAGTGGACGCTGGTTACAACCTCCCGGAGCTGGAGCAACTCAGCAGTCAGGGGAGGGGAGCGACACTCAGATGGGTAAAGGAACTGTTGTCGAACATCTGCCCTGGCCCATCCGGTGTCCTGCTCTCAGGTGGAAATCATGTAGTCAAATGGCTGCAGGGCCAGGTGGGAATGAAGATGTAATTATGGGGCGTACTTGGCCCATGGTGAGTGTAGAATAAAATTTGTTGTTGACTGATTAATAAAAGAGGGTCGATGGGACAATGCGGCATAGTGGGAACCATGTCAAGCCAGAAGGCACACGCTCTGCCTTGGACATTCAAGTCACTGCTTTTTTTTTTTTTTTTTTTAGGTGCTGGGGATCGAACTCTGGTCCTTGTGTTTGCAAGGCAAGCACTTTAACCACTGAGCTAAATCTCCAGCCCAAGTCACTGCTTTTTCAAACACTAGTTTCAATATCTTCAGGTCTTTGAGTTATGGATGTCTGTCTCCATATTCACTTTTACAAATGTCAGGACCACAGAAAGGACCGAGAAAGAAGAGAGGTAAGTGTGATGGTATAGCAAGTACCCAATACACTGGTCAGCCCCGATTTTAATATCCTTGCTTTGCCCAGAAATGCAGCCCCATTTGTCCTTAACCATGTTGAGTCAGGTGAGCTCGGCCATGTCAGAAACAGCCCGTGTGGTTGGTGCCATATGGAATGACCAAGCAGTACTCTGTTGCAGCCTGCTTGGCGACAACCTCCTGTTGGGCTAACGACAACTCCTTCCCAGAGCTGTCTCTGAGGACTCATGAGGTGTGCCATAAAAAAAGGCTTTGTAGGGCTGGGGATTTAGCTCAGTGATTAGAGTGCTTGCCTTGCAAGCACAAGGGCCTGAGTTCGATCCCCGGCACCACCAAAAAAAAAAAAAAAAAAATGCTTTGTAAACCCAAGCATGCTGAATAGGCGTGAGTTCGTCCTGCCCAGTATGGAAGCAGAAACTGGAGAAATCCCTTAACACCTTGGACTGTCCGCATGGTTCTCTCCATAGTTGAATAAAATTCCTCCATGGAGAGATCAAACTTTGTTTTTGCCTTCTGTTGCTTCTGACAAAGTGATGAGCCCAGAGCTCATGTCTGTGTGTCACCTCTGACTCACGCCATGCCCACCTGCCGCTGTCTTCAGAGCGGTGTGACCTCGAGGCCCCGCACTCCCTCAGCTTCCTCTATGCTCTGCCTCTCCCAGCCCTCGCTGTCGGGTCCCATCCTCCGTCCGCTGCTAGTGGTATAGCCCTTGTTTCTGAACTCAGCTCAAGGATATTTGGCCCCAGGTTTCCTACACTGTGTTTCAGGTGAAGGTGCAACATGATTTCATCCTGGAGCCCAGGAAAACCACCCCAAGCAGGTAAGGAGGAGGCGGTGCCGGAGACAGCTCTTCCTGTCAAAGCCCAGCACTGCGGGCTGCTCTGCTGGAGGCAGATACTCAGCGTTATGTTTCCAATAAGAGGCATGGATTTGCACTGCCTGATGATCAAAGACGAACTCCTAAGCCTGGAATTCGAGGCTATCCAAATCTGGCGATACCTTTCTTGCTTTTCCTCCTCTGCTTCCTTGTGTGCACGCCAGGCTCCAGTCACCCATTCTGTGTACACGTCTTGCATTTTTATACATCCAGCCCTTATGCACAAAATTCCTTCTGCTTGAGTGTTCTCCCTTGAATGTCTAACTGCTGTGGGCATGACTATTGGAGGACATATTTATCTGTCCCTATATGTCCACAGGGAGGAGGGCAGGCTGGCACATTCCCTGCCATTTCTGGGAGGAGAGAGGATGGAGGCTCGTCTCCCACGCTTCTCTCCATCTGCTCTCCTTCCTACGGGTGAAGGTGTGGCTGGGACAAGGACCCGAGCAGCATGTGCTCAGCCTTGCCCTCCTTTCTGCAGACTCCCCCTCGCAGCTGGCATGTGTAGGGCTCCTTCGCTGGCTCCCTCTGGCTCTCCTCTGTGGGCTGCCTGCCAGGGTCAGCCGAGGGCCTTGCGCTCTGTGTGTGTCCCTGCCTGGGGACTAGCCCTGCCCTCAGGAGGGTGATCCCAAGGTCAGACAAGGCCTGGAGCTGGAGCCTGTTTTCCCATCCTGAGTCACCAGATAAGTACCTTCCATGGCCTGGTTCCTCACACTGAACAGTTATGAATCCTGAAAGAGACGGAGGATATTCTCATCTGGGCCCTCAGACCTCAACCCTGCGTCTCCCGAGTCCTGTCTGCCTCCTCTCACCAGATTCAGTTGCTTCTGGCTCTGCTCCTTGCCCGAGCTCTACGGGATCCCCGTCGTTCTCCCGCTGTCTGTTAGCTCAAATACATACTCGCAGGCGTTTGGGGGCCCTTGTGTTTAGGATGTGATGGGCGGTCACATTTCAAGTGGTAATTGCCTCTGACAACCAATTCTCGTCATTGCCACTGCATAATGAGAAAAAAGTTAGCTATGAAGCCTAGAGCTAGGTCTCAGGGTGGGGCCTATATCCTGATGAGACCCTGCTCCATACCAGCAATGGCGCTAGGTGTTCATTGAGAAGGAACCTGGAGATAGCTATTTACTGTATTGTTTCTTTTTCGTGATGAAAACTGCAGAAGCTCAAAGACAAAACAGCAGCAAAACCAACAATAGGGAAACCGTGACCAGCTCTGGGACACACAGCAGGCACGTAGTTGAATAAACTCAGGGCCCTGTTTCTGCCGCCCCACTACCCTGCTCCCTCCGAGAGTCTCGCATCGACTCTGCAGAGATGCACAGAACCCCAAAACAGAACGTAGCAACAGAAGATAAAGGCCAAAGTCAGCTCTCCAGGCTGCGGTGGACCGAGGGGTCCACGAGGAGACAATCCCTGTAGCCTTGGACGCTCAGGGCAGCCAGGAGGAACTGGGCCCTGGAAAGGGAATTCCTGGCCAGGCTGAGATAACCAGGAGGGACATTGTAGGCAGAAGACCACAGAGGACCAAAGAGCAGAGGCCAGAGACAGCAAGAGAAATTCAGACAGCTGGGTGAATTTATCAGCCTGGCCTGACCCGGGATCGATATTTTGGGGAGATGGCAGGTAAAGTTAGAAAGGGCAATTAGGTCTTTATTTAATACGATAGTGGTTTTTGATTTAGGAAGAACTGTGGTATTACCACTTTGAAAATCCATGTGCTATATTCCCAGAGCTGCCAAATTGGAATTCCTGAAGATGAGGTGGAGGAGTATTATTTTTAACTCTCCATCTATGATTCATCACTTTATAAAAAGTGCACATTTCTGAGAAAGGAGGAAAGAACATGATACACGCATTGGATCTGCAGTTAGATTCTAGAATCCCGAGATTCAGTTCTGACTTTGGCATCTGTAATGTCTTGGATTGGGGGAAACTACCATCTGAAAATCAGTTTTCTAATTTTTAAGATTGGGGGGGCATAAGACTGCTTACTTTCCTTGAAAGCTCATTATGATAAAAAAGCAAAATGTTTTATTTGAAAGCCCCTGGATGGACATGACCCACAGAAAAACATGGGTACAGCTGTGAAGTGTTTCTTTGAAACTTGTTGGGTGTTTGGCACCAGCTGGGCACACGGGGAGGGGTGGGGCGGGCGACATTGAGAAACTGGGGGGCATGGGAAATGCGATGGTTGAGGGCCAAGCTTACAGAGCCCAGCAACAAGGAGACCGTGAGGACAAGCAAAAGGGTTTGCATGTTCTGTGGGTGAAAGGCCCGGCAGTATCCACACCTGGATATAAAGTCAGCACCTCCCGACATCAGGCTAGGTGCCCTGGAATGGCTGGAGATCAGTGGAACAGATCCCGATTTTAAGAAAGTTGACTTTTTAAATATAAACTTAGAAACAGCTTTGCTGGGGGAAAATGTCAAATAGTCTTTCAGGATATTGCCAAGAGTCCCAAAGTATTCGGTAGGAGTGTCCACATAGGATGTCCTGGGGTCCCTGACTCCCAGAATCTTCCAGCAGGCAGATAAATGACTGGGAACCCGGAGGTGAAAGGAAGAAAGGAATGAAGGAAGGAAGGATGAAAGAAAGGAGGGAAGGGAGGAAGAAAGAGGCCAGGCTGCATTTCCAGGATCTGATGCTCCCATCCGGGCCTGACCCGGCCCCTGCAGCAGTTCCCTGGGGCGGGGGTGGGCACTTGCACCCCTCCTTGGGCAGCTTCCCGCACCTATTGTCTCCTGAACTTTCCCCACATCCTTCAGAGATAACTGTTTCCTTATGGTAGTGATTGCTATACTTCTTTTACAGCAGAGATGTTAGACAGAGAGATGGTCCTAAAAGAGGGAGCACCCTCTTCTTCCTCTTCTCCAGACCCTCACATTTGAATTGTAAAGCAGAAAGCACAGTAAAGTCCTTGGGCATTTTTACACCTGAGGTAGCAGGGATCAGCTCTGCAGGAGGAAAAGGCTATAGTGTCTTGGGTCAGCTCTAAAATGTATGTTCATTCTTGGGGGGTGGGGTATTCACTTCCTTTTTATTACCTGTGCCCATAAAGGAAGACAGAGTTTCAGAAGTAATCTTGTGCAAGCTTCATTATGTGTATCAGGAATCTGAAGCCCAGAGAGGCTGCGAGGGGACCTGGAGCCCCTCTCCCACTCGCCCCTCTGCTGCTCTGCCTCTCCCCAGACTCCCACAACCTCTTGGGCTCACGCTCCATCGCTGGGAGCCTGGCAGCAGGCTGGACTCTCTGCGAAGTTTGAGAAACATATTGAAAGTATCAAGACTTGGAGCACAGCGCTCCTTTGCACTGAGCTTTCACCGCCTTATCGAGTTCCTAGACTCGAACTATTCAAGGTTTGGCCAAGCAGCTTTATTTGCCTCATCAGAAGCCTCGCAATCTCAGGCAGCTTCCCTGCCCCGGTGGGGACTCTGGGAGGTGGGAAGAGAGGCTGCCTGCAGACCTCCAGCGAGTGACGGAAAGGAGGGTCCGGACCGGGCACAGGTGGGGCAGCCTGGACGGCGGGCGGCTCTCTGAACGGCTTTCCTCGTGAAGGCAGAACCTGGTGGATGACAGGACGGTCCCTTCCACACGAGGGCCTCACGATTGGACGCCCCAACACAACCCCAAATGTGAATAATGCAAAACTAATTTTTGTAATGAAGATTGCACTTTTTGAGACTTATAAATCTCTGAGAAAGTTGTCAGGGAATAAAACTTTTGGGACGCTCAGAGGTGTCTGTGATGCCGTTTTTTATCTTCTAGGTTGTTATCTCTAATGTTTTCTGTGTTTTCCTAAATCACCTCTAAATCAACTACTTGAGTTACCCTGGCAGATACCGTTCATTCTCACTGTATTTTATCACATCTAACTCCACTTCCTAGTATTTTTATTCTCAGGGAGGTTTTTAGCATTGTTCCCACCACTTAATGTACTCTTGGATGACATTGATATAAGATATAGAAAAAAAAGTTTAAGTTCTGAGAACAGCAAGTAATAAAAGAAATTATGGCAGGACTGCCTGCGACCTTGTCTCTCCAAGACAACAAGAGAAATGACGGGGTGGGCCGTGTGAGCTGGAGCCCAGCGTTGCCATGGAGCAGTGGGGGAAAGGGTTCACGGCTCATTCCGCACCGTTGGTCATTATGGGATTCTCTGCGAGTTTCATACACAATTATTTTTTGAAGATGAGTTATTTCAATTTTGAGCATTGTATGTCCTATTTTTAAGTTTACACACCTTTCTGCCATACTGTATGTTGCGCTAAATAATGTAGAATCTCAGAGAGGATGGTGGGAAGCAAAGATTAGAACCAGGATGTAAACTCCCAATTTTTGCTACAGGATATGTTCACATATGAGTCACCAAGTTCCACTTTTGAGTTCTCGGCACATCTAGCACGTGCACTGCCACTCACTGGGGATGTCACTAGTCACTAATCACCGAAGGCATCGTGTTAGGCACGTTCATTTTATTCTATCCTTGTAATATGCCAAGATGGCAGTATTTTATTATCCAGATGCTCACAGTGCATTTGTGGCGTTCTCTGGAGTCTCTGTTCTCTCCGGAAGTGTTGGCCCCTGAGGTCTGGCTGTGTGGGCAGACCCGGACCCCACATTTGTATGTGAGTCTGCCCCTCAGAAACTGTCCTTGGCTGGCCTGTGTGGCTCCCGTTCTGCACTGTGAACTGGCCAATTCACGAGATCAGCATATTATCTAAAACTCTTACAATTCAGCCTCTTCAGTCCTGGCTTCCTCAGCAGCTTTGTGCTGCCTTCAAGGAGATTTTTATTTTTTTAATTTTATCTGCTTTTTTTTTATTGTTGTCAGCTAGAGCAGTGGTTTGCTAGCAGCTACTGCACCATGACCAGAAGGGAAGGTCACATATGTTTTTGAGATTTGTATATAAAGATTGGGTTGGTCTTTTGAACAGTTGAATAAAATATATATACACAAATATACATACACACATATGTGTGTGTGTGTGTGTGTGTGTGTGTTTATTTATAGATGTACATTTGGGTGTACGCCAGTTTTTTAACTGTTAAAAACAGTGCTGCAAGGAATATTCCTGCATGTGTTTAGTGGAGCACATCTTTGAGGATTCCCCTAGAATATACATCTGGAAGTGGAATCGCAGACCCGTGGAGGATACTCATTTTTAATTTTGTCAAATTGCCTTCTAAAGTAGATGATCTGCTCTGCATTTTCACCAGCACTGTGTGTGTGTTTTTGTTTACCGCTGGCTTTGGTAATGTTTGATTGCTCGTCAAATGGAGATGAATGCGATTTCTTATTGTGATTACGAGTGGGGTACTCTGGCTGAGCGCCTTTCAGGGCTCTTCTTCTGGAAAGGCTTATTCCCATCCCAGGGCCATCTTTTAATTGGATTTTCTCTCTGCTTATGAATTTGCTTCTATACAAGTCAAATACCAGCTAATCCTTAGCCTGCTCTATATGTGGCAATTCAAATTCACAAATAGTTCTGAGTGCCTTTTACATGTAACACTAGGGACAAGGGGGTGAATAAGAGAAAGTGGGGTCTCTACTTTCATGGAACATATGGTCTAATATGGAAAAGCTGATTATCAACAATTCACAATTAGTAAAACAATATTACAGCCAATAAAACCCTATAAAAACAAAACAGGAAAATGAGGTAAAGAAGGATGGGTGTGGGAGGTGTTATTTTAGGCTGGAGAGCCACGGAAAGCCTTGAACAGATGCTGAGCTGAAAGGGGGGAGTTGAGAGGAGGATGCTTTGTCACATAGATGGGGATCCACCCAAGGCCCTTCAGGATCCCTGCAGCATTTGGTTTTCTTTGCTCTTTAAGCCATCCTCTCAGGCCAGGACTGTTCCTAAACAGCGCGCTACCCTGTGCTCCAGCAGAGATGCATTTATTGCTGACCACAATCTGGGTCATGGAAGGCAAGATGGACAGATTCTCTAAGCGACAGAACTGAGTCAATTGCCTCAAGAACCTGGAAGTGGTAGGAACTGAAGGAGGAAGCCTCCCTTACATGAGGCAGAGCTCATACTGCCTGGAGAGAAGTTTGTCTTAGTTACTTTTCTTGTTGCTAAGACAAAATACTCGACACCCGAAGTTAACAGAGGAAGAGTTTATTGTAGCTCACGGTTTGTAGAGCTTTCAGTCCATAGTTGGCTGGCTCCAAGGGAGGGCAGCACGGCAGAGGGGCATCTCAGAGAAGAGAGTCTCTGGCAGGCTGGAGGCAGCAAAAGCAGTAAGCCACAACTGACAGCAGCACTCTTTCTCTCCCATATATTCTATCCAGGTTGCCCACCCTTCGTGCAGGTAGCCCTCACACCCAGAGTGGGCCTTCCCATTATCCATACCCAGAAATGGGCGAAACCAATCAGTGGACTAATTTAGTAATCACATATCCTTAATCTCAGCATCACACACTTAATCCCAGCATCACACAGTCTACATCCAGCCACTCTGAAAAGCCCTGCTTATGACCGCATGAGGCTTTGGAGGGACATCTAGACACATGCCACATTATAGCCCAATGAAAGGAATGAATATCCCGGATTCACACTGTCCACATCCACATTCTCCTCCCAGAGCAAGCTCTCTGAAGTCTCTGTGCGTCCCTTCTCACTGTGCACCATGGGGCTGACTCTAGAGCATGTGATCTTTGATGAGCCGCAGAATCTAAGCCTGTTTGCTCCTCTGTGAAGTGAGAGTCTTGATAGCCACCTCATGAGACTATGGTGGAGACTAAGGGAGCCTATGTCTTTACACATGTAGCAGAATGTCCCACCTAGTAATCACTAAAAGCATTAGCTACTTTTATTATTATCATGACTGCATTTTCTAGAACCTTGTGCAAAACTAGTCAGGGATCTTAAATATGAGTGAGTGGGAGGCCTCGACTCCCAGGAGGTCCTTGGGTCACTGATGTTCACTGCCTTTCTTGCCCATTTGCTGTCGGGTCTCTGCACCCTTGCTCTGGGGCCACATGGAGGTGAGTGCTTCCTATGATGTTGGAACCGGCAGCATGTTAAGGTAACCCTCACAAGTCCTAGGTAACATGGAATCCACTTAACTGGTACAAAGTCGAGGGGGTCCTGCTATGTGCCACGCCGTGTGGAATCATTTCTATCACAGGGACCTCAGTCTCTGAGAGGCCTAGCTGGTTGCTACTTCAGCTGTTCCCGAGCAGAGTTTTTCTATGTCAGTTTATCCCGATGAGAACTTCCTGAGAGTCCAAAGCCTTCCTGAGATTATTGCTTTGTAACGATAGGAATCCCACGATTTGTTAGTAATTTATAATGTGCAAGGTACTTGTACGTCCATGATATCATACACTCTCAAAATAATTCCAGAACATAATCAGGGATCATTAAACCCCTTTCATAGAAGACCCAGAGAGGGGAATAACTTGCCCAGGGTCATAAAGCTAAGAAGGGACAGGGTTGCTTGAATTCAGCTCTTCTAAATGAACATGGACATGCCAATAGTCTAAGTTTTTGCTCTGTTCCAGGTCCTATATTGACTGCTTTTATACATTATCCCATGTATACTCTTTGGCATGCTAATAAATTAAATTTAAAGAGATGAAGTAACTTTGTCTGATGAGCACAGCAAGGCAAAGCAGAGCTGAGATGGGAACCAGGGTTGCTGGTTTTACTTGGCCTTTGCTTTTTCCTACAAGCCATACAGCTCTCTAGTCCAAAGATGCTGAGCTTTCCCACACAGTGCTGGTGATGAGGCCCCAGAAAGGGTGGGGACTACTGCTCTTTGGCCTGATGACTTGTTTACCTCCTTCATAGCTTCGTTTGGATTCCACCTTAATGAGGCTTGTCCTGTGAAATTGTCACTATGTCTGTCCACACACATTTACCCTCAATTTTTTTCCTGATCACCTACTTAGTGTAAAATTGAGGTATTAAATTTGTTTGTTGTTTTTGCTCTCTTCTCCTAGAATTTGTACTTCATAAAAATTGTGTTTATCACCAGATCCCAAACACTTTGCACAGTGCTTAACATTAAGTGTTCAAAAAATTATGAATTAATTAATTAATAATGCTTATAAGCCATTTCCTCTCCAAGTCTTATTTTTTCTCTCTCTAAATTGGAATAAATAATACTGCAATGAATAGCTCCTGCTTTTCTTACCTGTTATTTTGTTGACATCCAGTAATAGAACTCTTGGTTCCTAAACCCATTCCACCTGGTTCTGAAGGCCACAGGGTTGCTACTGACCCCCAAGATACCTATCTAATCAGGAAATATCACCAGTCTGGCAGAGATGGTGCATAGATGGGCATGTGTTCCAAGCAAGGGCAAGTCAGGATGTTCTGGGTGGGCGCCCACTCTGAGGAGCCCACAGTGACAAGATCTTGTGGACTGTAGCTGTTGACAGCCACCTTGCAAACATATGAGGGCATCTTGCTTGAGGCTGGAGCCAAGGAGAGGATGGCAGAATGGAAGCAGCAGCCTCAAGAAATGGCAAGCCTATGCTCCTTCTGTTAATAAGGACTGAGAGAGCACTAAAGCAAGCCAGGCCCTTGAAATAGACCAGAGTGTTGATATAGAGAAAGGGCTTGAGGATTCAGCAAGAATTATATCTTTCCATTTTTGCTTGGCAAATTCATACTTAACCTTTGAAACCTTGTGAGAGGAATCGTCTCCTCATCTGGATCTCTCAGGCTGAAAGGATCGCAATTCTTTTTGTGCTCTGTGAGTTCATTGCTAGGAGCTTATCACTGTGAGCTGTAGTTATCTGCTGTGTTCATTTGCATGGGCTGACAAAACAAAATACCACACACTGGGCGGCTTAAAGTAAAACTTCTAGTTTCCAGCAGAACTGGAGGCTGGATGTCCAAGATCAAGGTGTTAGAATTTATGGTTCCTTTTGAGGCTTCTTTCCATGACTGAAGGCTGTCTTCTTTCTCCTGTGTCCTCATTGGCTATTTCCCTCTCTCACGTGCACCCTGAACATTTTTCTGTTTCCAAATATCCTCTTCTAGAGGCCCTTAGTCAGATTGGGTAAGAGTCAATTAGTTAGACTTAGAGACACAATAACCAAGACACAGAACTTGAAGGAGGAGAGGTTTTGAACTGTTCACAGTTTCAGTTCAAGGTCATCCAGCTCCAAGAGGGAGACATTATGGCAGAAAGGCAATAGCGGAGCCTAGTTGCGTAGTTCATGGTGGAAGGGAAACAGAGCAGGGTGGAATGGCAGAGCAGAAGAGGCAGGGGACTAGGTATAGATGCCAAGGCAAGTCTGCCATGACCCACACAGACAGACCTAGAAATGAGCTCTATCAATCTCTGGAGTGAATCTCCAAGCCAATCAGGTTGAAACTACACGCTAACTTCCACATCTCGTCTCTTTTCAACCTGCCATCCAAGTACATCTCCTTAAACCACATTTAATCTCCAAATAAAAATAGTAGCAAGTATATAATTCTGCCCAACATAATACAACTATCCTTCATTTAACTGCAAACACAATATTCACTTCCCCAAAGTTTAAATGGTTCCAATATTTTTTCAAAAGCCCAAAAGTCAAGTCTCTTTTGAGACTCAAGGCAAACACTCAGCTGTGAAAATCAAAAAACAAGTTACACGGTCCCAAGGTACAATGGCACAAAGCAAATATTCCCATTCCAAAAGGGAGGAATAAGAGGCTAGAAAAGAATTGGGTCAAAGGAAGACAGAAATCCAGCAGAACAAAAATATAGTCCTGTAGCTCCTTATCTGATATCTTGGGCACACACTGGTAAAATGTGAGTTCCAAAGTGGCTGGGAAACTCCTCACCTATGGCCTTCCTGGTTGCCTCCCACGCGGCTTGGGTTGGGTCTGTTCACAGCTTGAAGCTTTCTTCAGGAGATACTCAATGCTCCTGGCATCCCTAACTTCCTAGGATCTCCACTGCACTTTGGCTTCATTCCCCATACCTTCCTCTACTGCCCTCTCAGGGGCTCCTTGCCTGGCCTTCCAGGACTTCTTTCGAAACCTGAGTGGAAACCTTCCTAACACTGCACATCTTGTATTTTGCATGCAAGTAAAACCAACATCGTGTGGATGATGCCAAGAGCTTCTGTCAGCAGCAGTAGGAACCATGCTCTTCTGATCATGGCTGCAGTAGTCTCTGAGTGTCTGGATGGCTGGCACGGTGACATGAATCATGGGGAACCAATTCCCTAGGAGGTCTTTCACAAAGCGGGTCCCAGGGACTTTCTTCTGAAAAGAAGAGTTGAATATTGCACTCCTGAGCCTGCAGGGGGTAGGGTGTGTCTGATTCCTGATATGCCTCAGGACATCTTTTTCTTGCCCCTGTACAAAATAGTTGGTTTCTTTTTAATGTAACTATTTCTTTATCAGTCATACCATTTTTGGCCTCAGCTTTACACATGGTTCGTGATGGGCCCAAATTTGAGTTTTGAAAACTGCTTTGCTCCATTTTTTGCCCCTGATTCTCACCATAAATCTGGCTAAAAGCAGCCAGCAGTACCCATCCCACGGCCTGAAGGTTGCGCTTTTTGAAATTTCCTCTTCCACATTAGTAACTCCACTCCCCTTAAACTCAGTCTCCTATGAAGTCTCAGGTCAGGGATGGAATGTAGATTATTTTTAAAAATTTTTAATAAAACCTGTTTGCAGTAGGTAATGATTACATTCATTGTAAGGAGTTGTTACATGTGCATGAAAAGTCTAAATTCTTCTTTATCCCCTTCCTCTTACCTCCCTTCCCCCTTCTTCCATCTCTTAGTCCCTTCTTTTTTCAAAAAATCTATCTCCCTCTTTCCCATTATCTACTTTATATTTTGTTCTTTAATTTATTTATACTTTGGGTTTTTCATATAAGAGAAATCATACAATATTTACACTTGTATGTCTTATTTATTTCACTTAACATGATAGTCTCAAAGTGCATCCATTTTCCTAAAAATGACTCAGATCTATTCTTCTTTATAGCACAGTAGTATTCCATTGTGTATAAATACCACATTTTCTTTATCAGTGCATCCTCTATTCTGTTCTTCTAATCCACATGTTTATTTTTGTGCCACTACCTGGCTGTGCTTTTCACTGTAGCTTCGTAATGTAACTTGAAATCAGGAATCGAGATGCTTCCTGTATTTGTCTTGTTACCCAAGTTTGCTTTTGTTATTATGGGTTCTTCATTTTTATTTCATGAAAAAATAAAACAAAATTTCTTAACAAGATAATGAGAATAACAATAGTTAATACACTATCTGTCATTATCTTCAAAGTACTTACTCAGAGTACAAGACATTGAGAAAAAAAGATTCTAACAAAGGAAAAATAAATATATTACCACATAATTTAAGATTGTTTTCTCTAGTTCTGTGAGGTACGCTTTGGATATTTTGTTTGGTATTGCATTAAATATATACCAATTTTGGAAATATGGCCATTTTGACTGTATTGAGTCTGCCTGTCAAGGAACATGGGATATATGTTTGATTTTCTGATGTCTTCTTTGATCACCTTTTTCCAAATACTGGAGTTTTCATTACACTTTCTTGATTTCATTTCCTTGATTAGGCTAATTCTGAAGTATTTAATTTTTCCTATGAATGGTCTTGTTTTCCTAATTTGTTTCTCAATAAGTTCATCAATGGTGTACAGAAACACTCTTAATTTTTGGTTTTTGATTTTTTTATCCTGTTACATTCCAGAAGTTATTAATTCTAGCAGTGTTCTGCTGCAATCATTGGGTTTTTTAATGTAAAGAATCATGTCATCTTCAAATAATGATAATTTGATTTCTTTCTTTCCTATACATATCTGTTCCAATTCTTTCCCTATCCTGATTATGTTAGCTAATACTTTTGATATTATATTGAAATGGAGTGGTGATAGTGGACATCTCTGTCTTATTCCTGATTTTAGAGGGAAAGCTTTCAGATTTTCCCACATTTAATATGATGTTGACAGTAGATTTGCCACAAATGGCTTTTATCAGAATGAGATAAATCCAAGTTACATTTATTTTCTTCAGAGTTTTAATCATGAATAGATGTTGGTTTTTTTCAAAGGCTTTTTCTGTACCTATTAAGGTAATCATTTGATTTTTGGTCCTTATTTCTGTTTATATGGTGTACTATATTTATTTATTTCTGCGTGTCGAACCATCCTTGCATCCTTGGGATGAATCCTACTTGGCTATGATGTATGATTTTTTTTGATGACGTGTTGCATTCTGTTTGCCAGTATCTTGAGGATTTTTCATCTATGTTTATTAAGGAGATTGGCATCAAGTGTTATTTTTTGTTTGTTTGTTTTAAGTCGGGTCCTTGTTTGGTTCTGGAATCAGGGTAATTCTAGCTCCACAGCTTTCTGAGAACTGTATTCTACTGTTGGGGAAACATTCTGTAGATATCTTCCAAGAATGACTTTGGGAGTACTGTTTCTCTTCCAATATCTTTAAGGAGTTTGATGAGTTCTGGGCTTGCATTTTCCCTGACATTCTTGTGGAATTTAGTGGTGAATTTGGTCCTAGGCTTTTACTAGTTGGTAAGTTTTTATTACTGCTTCAATTATATTGCCTGTTGTTGGATTACTCAGGGTTTTTATATCTTCTTGGTTCAGTTTTGGAATTCATATATATCCAGGACCCTATACACTTCTTCTGGATTCTCCAATTTATTGGAGCACAGGTTTTTTAATTAGTTACTAATAATCTTCTGGATTTTGGCAGTGCTCATTGTAATTTTACTTTTTTTATATCCTATTGCATTGATTTGTGTTTTTTCCTTTTATCATAAGATTGGCTAAGGGTTTGCCCATTTTGTGTATTCCTTTGAAGAACCAGTTCTTCAATTCATTAAATCATTTTATTTTTAGTTTCAATTTCATTAATTTCTGTCCTGATCATTATGATTTCTGTCCTTGTGCCAGATTTGAGTTTGGACTTCTCTTGTTTTTCAAGGATTCTGAGGTGGTTTATTAGGTTATTTGGACTCAGTCTGTTTTTCTGAGTTTCTGAGTTTAGCTGGGATTCACAGTTATAAACTTCCCTCTGGGGACTGATTGCCTTGCATCCTATAAATTTTGGTATTTTGCACAGACATCGTCATTTATTCTCGGAACTAATTTCTTCCTTGATTTCTTCTGTGATACATTGATTACTCCTGAGTGTATTGTTTCATCTCCATGTATTTGCATAATTTCTGTGGTTTCTTTTGCCATTAATTTCTAGTTTCTTCAGACTATGATCTCATAATATGCATAGGATGATTTTGATTCTTTTGTCTTTATTTGCACATACTTCCTGGGTTACTATGTCATCTATTTTAGAGAAAGTTCCAGATTCTTCTGAGAATTGTATTCTGTTGTTATTGGGAGGAACATTCTGTAGATATCCAGTAAGTCCATTTGTTCTAAGGTTTAGTTCAATTTTAATCTTTCTTTGCTGGCTTTTTATCTTGTTGATCTTTCTATCTGTGAATGTGTGGTATTGAGGTCTCTCATTATTGAGGTCTCTCATTATAATTTTTTTGATGTCTATCTGATCTTTTATATTCAGGAATATTTGTTTTATGTAGTGTTCTGGTGTTTTGTGGTGTTTATCTTTTTCTGTTGAATTATTCTTTTAACTATTATGCAGTGACTTTCTTTGCCTCTTCCGATTAGTTTTGGCCTTAAGCTCATTTTTTTCTGAAAATAGGATAAGTACTCCTAGTTGTTTTCAAGCTCTAGTTGCATGGAATTCATTTACCATCCTTTTTATTTTTAGTCTATGAATTTCTTTCTGGTGAAAATGTTTCTTGTATACAGTACATGATTTTTTTTTCCCCAATGTGCCAATCTGTGTCTTTTGATTGAGGAGTTGAGACTGTTCACACTGAGAGTTCTTAACGTAAGGCACTGACATATTGCTGTCCTTGCATTATTTTTACTTCTGCTGATTTCTCCCCCCCCCCGCCCCCTGGTTAAGTGCTCACCCTGCCGCATGTATTCATTCTATTAGACTTTGTGGCATTGTTGGGTTCATTGCCTCTTTCTAGCATATCCTTGAGCATTTTTTGGAGTGCAGGCTTGGTGGTCATAAATTTCTTAATATTCTCTTTGTTAAGGAAAGTCTTTCTTTCCCCGTCAATTAAAAAAAATGGTTTTGCTGGCTGTATCAGTACGGTTTGGAAGTTCTTTTCTTTTTGGGATTGATACACTTTACTCCAAGATCTCCTGGTCTTTACAGTTTGTGTTGAGAAATCTGATGTAATTCTAATGGGTTTGCTTTTATAAGTGATTTGTTGCTTTTCTTGACATAAGCTTTTAAGATTCTGCCTCCATGTTGGATTTCTGAGTGTTTGCCTAAGAAGTATTGTGAAAAAGAAATTTTTTTTTCCTGTGTGGCTATTTGGACTTCTATATGCCTCTCTTTTCTGTATGCTGAATTCCTTTCCCATATTTGGAAGATTTTCTGCTATTATTTCTATATATAAGTTTTGTGTCATTTGTGCTGTTTTCACTATCTTTTCATTTGCGCTAATTTTTCACTAATTCCATTTAAACTTAGATTAATTTTCTTTGCATTATGTAGCATTTATTTGATCCATTTTCTATGTTTTCTTGTTTTTGAGGTATCTCTGAGTGTATGATTACTTGCATCTATACCACCTTCTAGTTCTGACACACTGTCCTCACATCGGTCACTTCTGCAGCCCATACTTTTAATGGAATTTTTTTTGTCCCCTTGGATTTTAGTTTGACACCTTTTCATGGACTGTAATGCTTTGTTAAACTGGCCATTCATGTCTTGTACCTTCTTTTTTTTTTTTTTTTTTGGCTGAGCTAGCTTTTCATTAATGTCTTCTGTAAGCAGACAGATCATTTGTTTATGAAGTCATTTATCTACTTATTTGTATCATCTTTGAGTTTACCAAGCACCGTATTGAACTTTCTTTGGCTTCTCTTTTATCATTTTGTATAATTCAGCTGTCTGGTTTTGATTTCCTCCCCATCATTGCCCTATTGATCAGCTATGGGGGAGTTGGAAATTTTTGGAGGAGTTTTGTTGCTTTGTCATCTCACCTTTTATTGTTTTGTTTTGTGTGGAGGATTGCAGGTCAATTACAATGAAGAGACTTTGTTGTTGGAATGGAGACTTCATTATTTAGTGTTTGCTTTTTGGCGATACACTCTGGATATGGTTATCTATAAGCCCTTCCCTTGTCCCAAGATCTGACCATCTCTGTTACTTTGGGAGGGGAAGATTCAGTATAATTGGCTCAGTACTCAGTTTTCCTGATATGAACTACAGTATTACTGATGATATGAAGACAAACCAGATATTGGTACTTACTAAAAAACAGCTGATAGCAACCACTATGCCATCATGGCAAAAGCAACAAAATTAACAACAATAATTGAGTTAAAGATGAACTAGTTGTTGACGCAGCACATGAACCATAAAATCTACCACTGTATCATCCTTAACCTTACTAAAGAGATCTGTAATTGTGACATAGACACAAGAACAAACCAAATATTGACTTACAGTAAATATCAACTAAATGTAATTACTATACTACCATTAAGAGTAAAAAAAAGTTCAACAGCAATAATATAGCATTAACTACATATTTAAAAAATAATAAAGTTTAATTAATACTAGTAAAATTGGAGCAAATAGGGAACTAGAGAGTGAAAGAAGTAAAATTTGAAAAATAATGAAAAGAATGATATGAAGGAGGAGAGAAAGATGAGATAACAGATTCTACTAAGGAATAAAAGAAAATAGAATAGAAATGTGTAACAGAAAAGAACAAACAAGAAAAACGCAGAAACAGAGAGTAAAATAAAGAAAAAGAAAGTGAAAAACTAAAGGCAAACAAAGGAAAAAAAAAGCCAAACCCCCAAAATACCTATTTTAAAAAAAAAAAAGGCATTAGTTAAAAAAAAAAAAACCTATTATTGAATAAGTGGTTTCTTTCTAGAGACTGCAGTATTGGAATCCACCAGAAATGTGGGAGGGATATCGAGTTACTGCTAAGACCAGTTTTGTTTCCCAAATCATGTTTTCCTGTGTGAATGCTGAATCCTGCCCTGGTTTTCCTTCTGGATGTGATTGGTCTGATTGTTTTCTGACCAAGGGATATAGTCATTTTGGCAGCTCCCAGTTTCCATGTTGCTAAGTGCACCCCAAGGAACAGCTTTTTCTGCCTAGCTCTATACTCTGTGGGTTTGTGAGGTACCTCCCACTACTCCACAGGTCCCTCTGTCCATACACCCCAGGCTGTGGCAACTGTCCAAGCTGAGGTGTATCCCTGTTCACCTTGGTAGGTGGGGAAAACAAATAGATTACTGAACTGCGTGCTGATTGTAAGCAGTGGGGCAGTACAAGCAGACTCCTGCAATTAATCCCAGCACTTTCAGACAATTCCCCTCTGGAAGTCACCCATGAGCAGATTTGCTTCTCACCATTGAGAATAGCGTCCCTGTGTTCCTCAAAGCCTGAATTTAAACTTCCTAGGATATCTAGGTCTAGCCTGTGCCCTCTCCTCAACTGTGTTTTGTGTCTGTCTCCCACCCAGTCACTGTTGTAGGGTGACAGGAGAAACCCAAGCTACGGTTCTTCTGTAGTGCTTCTGTGGGTTAGTTTTAAGCAATTAACCCCTCCCGAAAATGGTTCCTGGTGAAAACTTCTCAAATATCCCAAGTGCTGCAATGACTTTCTTCTCCAACTCTAGCCTGCCTTGTGGAAGGAGTCACACTCAGAATAGAATCTCATGCTCTTTTTGCAGTTTACAGTAGCCCTGGGCTTTTCTTGGGATTATCACTGTGAACTGAGTTTGTTGGTTTTCCCTGGAGCTGCTAACTCTCTCTGGGCTTACTCTATGATACAGGAGATTGGTTCCTCACCATGAGATAAATTTTCTCCCAGAGTATAACACACCTGATCTCCAGTCCAATTGGCAATGGAGTCTTTTTCCACACTGAAACCTTCCGAGCCTGGCCGTTACTGTCTGCATTCTTATCTGCATTCTGGTCTTCTGGGCTCTGACTAGGAGGCCCTGTCAGGCTCTGTGCATAGCTTTCTACAGCTTCTCTAGCCCACAGCTCCAAACCTGCAAATAAATTTCCCAAACTTTTCCCGTAAATAAATTCCAAGAACTTCTAGGCCACACAGCTAGATATAGTCATAGCCATGATCCCAGTCCTATTACCAGTTTTCTGTATTAGTCAGATCTCTCCTTGCTGAGATACAATACCCAGCATACACAACTCAAAGGAAGAGAGGTTTAATTTGTTCACAGTTTCAGTCCATGATTGGTTATTCCAAGGAAGAGACATCATGGCCAAGCCATACAGCTAGCCAGGAAGCAGAGCATTGGAAGAGAGCCAGAGCAGACACTGCAAGAGTCCAGACAAAGACCCTCAAGGCCACACTTCCATGATCCACCTGGATATACTTGGAAGTACACTCCACCAGTCCCCTGGCAAGATCTCAAAGCCAATCTAATTGAAACTCCACCCTAACAGCCACTCGCATAACCTCATTGTAATTTATTTACTCCTTTAAACATCTGTTCCCAAATGCAGTCACATTTTAAAGTATGAGGGCGTAAAGCTTCAACATTTCCAGGAGGTGGGGCACAAGTATGTTATACCTTCCATTTCCTTCCTATGTCCTCTGCCATGGTTGTTGGGGTCATATTCAAAACTGGTCAGTAAATGTTTGATGAAGAAAAGAATTAAAGAATGTGTGAGTGACTGGAAAACACTGCCTCAGGGTAAGGCAGACTCTTCCTTTATCCTCAACAGCCACTTTTAGCCCCTCCTCTGGTAGGTCTGGGGGGACCTTGTTGAGTTTTCTTCAGTCCTCTGGGGCAGAATTCTACCAGATGTTGTTGGCGCTTCTTCATCCCTGTTTCAGGGCAGGGCAGATGTTGGAGAGGAAGACTACGCTTCAGAGGTCAAGAATCAGACTCATGAGTTTAATTTCATTTACTATTTTCCTAACTGCCAACTCCTTAATGTTTTCTCCCATCCGGGTAACTCCCCTGAGCTGTCAGTTCTCCTCCTAAAGAAGTATCACTTCTCTTGGTTCCTGGAGGTGGACACAAATCCGGAGGAGCTCCTGCTTGGATCATAGTGCTAACCTGCAAACTGGCTGGGCTGTGGGCACCATCACCACGATAGCACTCCATTGTCCTGTGACTGTCATCTGTCTGAAATACAACATCAACTGTGTTCCTCATCTGCCACAAAAGCTCCGAGGACTCCCCAACATCTAGGTTACTCAAACATTTCTTCGCAGCCCTTTAAACCTTTCAGGATGTGGTCTCCTCCCCTTGTCCAAAGCACTATTTAGTCTCTAGCCCGCTGTACGAGCGCTGAGCCTATGTCTCAGCTCGCACATGCCCCACGGCCCGTGCGTCAGTTACTTCCTTACTGTTGAGATGCAGAACCTGGCACCCACAACTCTGAGGAGGAAAACTGTATTTTTTTTTTTTTAACCAAGAACATGTACTGGTACATGGTATATATAAAGATCACATTCATCATGGTTAATTTGTACCTGTACATGCTATATCTTTGTTTCCCCCTCTTCACCACCCCTCCCTTCTATTCTTCCACACTTCCCTATTTACAGCAGGTTTTTGGCTCACAGTTTGTAGAGGTTTCAGTCCATAGTGGTCTGGCTCTAAGGCAAGGCGGCACGGCAGAGGAGTGTGCTGAAGGAGGCTTGCTGGTGGCATGGCAGTAGGACACAGACAGGGAGGTCAAGGGGAGAACTGAAGAGATGGCCCCTTCCGGGCTACATCCCCAGTGAGCCACCTCCTCCAGCGAGGCTTCACCTCCTAAGTCATGTTTAGCTATAAACTCATCAATGGGCTAATCCACTTACAAATATCATGCTCCCATGATCCAATCGCCTCCCAAAAGCCCCGCCTATGAGTGCATGAGGTTTCAGGGGACTTCCAAATATGAATCACAACAACCCACAGTACTTGCTTCTGTCTTCTCCTCAAGAAACCCACACAGCGCACGGGCTCACTTCAAATACACATTTCTCCAAGCCTCCCAGCTACTGTCCTCAGTTACCCTTTGAGCTCTTTATCACAGGCTCTTTCATTTTCAATATAGCTTTTTTGGGATGCTCTTATTTACCTCCATCTGCCAGACTAAGTACTTTAACGGAAGTACTCAGAAAAAAATCAGTGTTACTAATCAATATGTTACCAACAACTGAGGTGTACAAGAAATCGGTACTCAGAGATACTTCAAACTACAGTCGATTTTTTTTGGCTGCCTAATATTTGGCTGGCATAAAGATACACATGATCTGACCTAGAGGCAAGGGACAGACACAACGCAGGCCAGCCACGACTTACTGGAGTACTGTCAGGCTCAGGTGGTGTCGTTGAGGGAAGGGCTTCCTACGACCATGGCCTGTGATCTGCGGCTCGTCCCCTGGATAGCAGTGGCATAAAGGAAGGTGAAAACAATTCCATGTCTGCACAGGTAAAGACAAGGGGACACATTCACATGGAAGTAAATGACCTGATGAGAAGAAAATAAGGAGCCACCAAGAAAAGTCTTCAAGAACACCAAGTGGCGGAAATGAGCTGTGGAATAAGAACCGTGCACTGAAGTCTTCAGGTTGAAGTCAAGGCCCTTGGCTCGTAACACAAGTCGCATGTTTTCGTGATCATCCAGATAACAGAATAAAAAGCAAGAGCCCACATATGGGACGACTTAAGCTGGTGTGAGAGAACGTGTGTGTCACTCTTAGCAGGGGTGGGACGTGCTGCGTTATTCGGCCCAGCCTGAGGCCACGGCGCAGTCATAAATCAAGATGCGGGTGTTTAAAAAGCAGTGGAAGTGTTAAGGAAACGAAGTGGCCAACCTGTGAGGCTGGGCTGTTACTCCCCACAAGAATTTAGATGACTAATGATGTGGATAAATAAGTGCTTAGCTTTCTCACAGCCACACATGTAATTTATTTAATTCTGGAGGTATTATATAGTTCTAGAAGCCCTCAAGGGTGATGGTGATCAGCTGCAAAGGTTTCTCACTACTCAGGAGGGGCTGGAGCCTTGTTCTCTTAAACAAAATCTTTTTTCTCTGATAACTGGGATTTATGTACAAAAAGTAGTATCTAGGGGTAACTACTCACCTTTCTGGCTTAATTTTTAGTTCCTGAAGTTCTACCCAAAGATAATGGTACCAATGGGTTATTAGGAGCCTTTACAATGAAAATAAAGACAGCTTGGCAGGTTCTGGGTCTTAGGATCTATTGGATGACATTCACAGAGCTTCATGACAGATGGGTGAGGCAAAGGCCCAAAGGTCTATGCAGTTGACAGATGAAAACAATTGTGTGGAAGCCTGAGACTGACCACCTGATGCCCAGGCACCAGTCAGCTGCCCCCACATTCCTCTCTACCTCAGTTTCCACATCTCTAGAAGGGGCTAACGAAACATGCCTCACAAAGGTTAAAGAGACTAGAGGACAAGGTCAGATGCCCATTTCCGAATGGGACACTCCTCTCAGATTTGTATGAAAGTCAAATATATTTAAGTTGAATAAGAAATATGGATATCGATAAAGACTGTTTCTAGAAAGCTATAAATTACAAAATCCCTAATTACACTTTATTATTTGGGTACAATAGTCAATCTTAAAAATATCTTTAGCATTTTATTTCCCTTTAAATAGTTCTTTTTCTTAATATGTATTCTGTAATAGAACACAACAATGAACCGAAGTTCACTGAGCATTGAGGTTCATCATGGTTGTGGGCTGTTTGTATTTTGAACAGTCTCTTCCTGTCATTTATTCATTCCTTTATCTGATCATTCAACAAAAAACAAAAGAATGAGTACCCAGTACTTGACAATTTATAGTCAAGTGTGTTAGGATTATGAGATATACTGATTTATCGTTTTCTCTTATTAAAAAGTTTTACCTATTTTACAAAAATCGATAAAATGAAGGCAATATCCGAATAAATGCACAAACATTTTGGTACACAGATCTTAAGCAGAACGATTGTTAAGCAGAACACTTGGCCAGCGTGCTCGAGCTACAGCGCCAATGTCTTTTCACTAAAAGTGGCGAAGGTCTGAGTGCAGCAGCCGTGTGTATGAAGGCTGTGAACATAAAGCAGAGATCGTGAAAGAGCTGAAAGCCATCAGTAATGCTTCTAAAATACTTTCATCAAAGCACATATTTTGGTTTCTTCCAAATCTAAGGAAATACTAGAAATGGGAGATCAGAGGTTGGTACCAGGGCAAAAGAAGGAGGCAGAACTCAGAAAGCACACAGAGCGGGGGGCGGGGCGGCTCCTGTTGGAAGACTGCAAGCTCCTCCTGAGCCAGCTCAGCCCCAAGGACAGCTGTGACTCTCTGCTGCTTCTCCCTTGTTGCTCAGGGGCGCGGCAGCACAACAGTTTAAACCTCGGCGACGTATTCAAGACACTTGTCATTCTCTTAAACATATCAAGGCATGGGCCCTGCGAAGGGTCAACTAAATCAGAGTTTCCGGAGGGGCACGAGGCACAGATTCACACCAGGCTTTGCCAGTGACGAATGTGGCTGTGGGCAAATGACTTTACTTGTCCATAAGCCTAGTCATTAATGTGGCTGGTTATCCCTATATCACAGGTCGGCTGTCCAGGTTTATGGCTGAAGCACAGAAATGACTCAGAATATGCCATTTTCCTCTCTGTTAATAGACAATGCTAAAACAGGCAGATAGGAAGAGCATTAGTGATCAAATGCACCAGGCAGTCAGTTATCTTGAGAATAAGTTTGAAATAATAGCACGTTAATATTGCTCAACATTTACAAGCCTTAGATACTACCTTTATGAAGTAACTACCGAGGAGAAAAATCCACCTGCCCACCTCCCACTTTTGAATAGTCCAGCGTGTCATCACTGCAAATTCACTATATGAAAATTAAATAAAATAAAAAGCATCATTTTGGAGTAGAGTGTGAGATGTGCTTCCTAAGACGCCTTTTTCTTGGTTTTAAACTTTCCTCCCTCCCTGTCGCTTGCTCTATGAACACTCCTCCTTGATGAAGATCCACAGGTGGCTTCTTCTCCAGAATGTCCCCGGGTCAGAAGGAATGTCCTCCCTGAATACCAGCTTCACTTCTAGGCACTGATTACACTGATGCAAAGGCCGGACTCCCTTTCCTCAGCAGAGAGCATATCTGACAGGCCATCTCGGGTTTGAGCCCCCGTAATATCGACTGAAGCCTCTATTGTTTTTGTATCATATTCCCTCTTCTGAATCTACTTTCCCTACTCTCACATCTGTATTGGTTCCAAGAACAACTAAACTACCTACCGGTAGAGTTTTGTCTGTTTTTCAGGCTGTTTTCAACTCTCAAGGCAGCTTGTGTGAGGGGCGGTCCAAGGAGCAGCCTCGGAAGTGGGACCTTTAATGGGGATACTCCCCAGCCGTCAGCCTGGGAGCCCTGTTCCTGGAAGCGGGCAGGTGAGAGCTGGCTACTGGTGTGCTGTGACCGAGCATTTGTGAGCATCTCCCGCCATGAGCCGGGCCGCAGCACCAGGGAACAAATGCCCCGAGAGATGCAATATCTCAGGTGTTAGAAAAGTCCCGGAAAGTTGTAATTATAGTGACCTTGGAATCAGGTGGCTTGTGCTAAGTGCCACAGATGCCTGAAAAAAAAGAGAATGAAAGACTGAGGGTTATTAATCTCCAATTTGAGGCAAAGTGTGACAGTTGGAGGATTTTTTGACAGCATACAAATAAACTTTAACCTCTGGGGCTGACCAGGCCCTAGGGAGGAAGGGAGGGAGGTGGGCAAATGAAACTCAGGACTTCAGGGTCAAAGAGCTCCAGAGACGTCTGAAAGCACAAGCTTGGCTGCTACGCCAAGATCGAGGATTTGGATCAGAAGGAGCGGTTTCTGGAGATAAGGAACTCAAAACTTGTAAGCCTCCTGATTTCCTTAAAATGTCTGCTGCATAGCAGTACATCTGATCACTAGCTTTTAGTTGAGAGCAAAGTGCCAAGGCAAGACTGTACATGACTCATGAACAGTGATAAATAGCTTAGCCTTTTGGTTAGGGAAATGGAGAGACAAAGATCAAAGTATTAGGGACAAAAAGAAAAGAAAAGAAAAATAACAAAAACCCAAGAAGGGAGCCTATGGATGGACCCATAGAAGTGGGTACACAGTGTAACAGTTTTTGAGCTATGTACATTAGTACCAGGTAGCCCGCATCTACCACATTAGTACCAGGTAGCCCGCATCTACCACGGAAGAGGTACCAAACAGAAGTGGAGAAGGGCAGCTGAGTCAACATCCGCTAGCCCCTTGCTGGCCCCTGCTGCGCGGTACAGGCCTGCGGTGGCAGAGGGGAGACTGTGCCCGGCAGCATCCGTCAATCCTTTCTGTGCCTGGAAACTGTTTCTCTAGACCAGGGGACGCAGTGCATTGTGGTTCCACTGCTTATGGGGCTTTGTCCTTAGACAGTCCGAAGGCTGCTGGCTTTGACTCCAAACACACTGTATACATTCTTAAATAAGTATCAATAATGAAGTACACTTCACAATCAGTTGCTTTAGAAAAGAAATACTTCTTAGGATACAAATGGGATAGTTTAGTAATATTATAATTACACTCTAAGTCTGTGAAAACTAACTTTAGTTCTAAATTCAATCATTTTTTATTTAAAAAATTATATACATAGGAAAAAAAGCATTGCACACATACAAATAAAGTCCTTGACACAGCCACTCAGGAAGAGGCAATTTTCCTAGTATCCGAAAGACTCTTTGCTGATCTCCTGTAGTCTCCTTCCCTCCTGTAGTTATTGCGTGTCCTGCCTTCAGCGATGCCCAGCTTCTTGTGACGTGCCTGTGTCGAGTTACAGAGATCACAAATGCCTCACAATTCCTGTCACAGAGAGGCGAGGGCCAGTATTCCTCCAACAGGACCTGCCGAAGGTGAGGCTGTGCTGCTCAGACCCAGGCCTGCGGAACGCAGCAGCTGCCGCTCAGAGCACTTGATCTGGCAACCCAAGTGCCCGCTCTGAGGCCCAGCCGTGCTGTGTCCAGGCTCCACCGAGAGGGACAAATGTCTCCAGGCCACACTCCCAGCTGCTCGGTGGGCCTAAGTCAGCACCCACCTTCTAGACTCCTAAAGGGACCCTCTTGCAAGTGGATCTTCCAACTCAGTCAGGTCGCTGTTGCCCGGATGGCAGTCAGACTTGTGATCTGAAAGTAAGAGGAGCCTTTTTCCTTTCTCCTGTGGTCTCTCTCAGGTGACCTGTCATGGGTTTTGTTTCCGCATGTCAGGTGAGTGCAGACTCAAAGGTACCTTGGCTCCTGCAAGAGTGAAGGACAGTAGAGGCGGAGCCAGGCAGCTGTAGTCCCGACTTGGGGGGTGCGAGGCAGCATGGGACAAACTCCATGTGACCCTGTGCTCTAAACCCTCCCTGCATGCCCGGTTGGCTTACCAGACTCCACCCACCATGCGTGAATTTAAATATAAAACTGTTAAGAATTTGAAACCAGAGACTACAGAGCATGAAAGCTCATGTGTGGGCTCCCCAGACGACGAAGCTCTGGACAGCCGCATGGTTTGGCTCCCGAGCCGGGCTGGCCTCCAGTTTGTGCCACAAGGGGAAGAGACGAGTCCGACCTTCATGCCGCTATTTGTGTCCTTTATGACATCCTTTGTAATAGTGATTAATAGTAAATGGAGTATTTCCCGAGTTCAGTGGGCTGTTACAGCAACTCGAAGAGGAGTTGCAATAACACTAGATTCGTAACCAAGAAGTAACCGAGACCGCGTGAGCAGCCCGGAGAGCCCGCACTGGCCGTTGGCAGCGGGGCCCTGGGCAGCCTCCTGGGGTGGAGCCCTTGGCCTGCGAAGGGAATCGGATCAGAATCCCCAGATACCCGGTTAGTCTGTGGAGGACTAGAGAGCTGCTCGGCGTGAGCAAGTAAACCCTGTACATTTGGTATCAGAAGTGTTGTAAGTAGCGGAACCACTTACCTGCTTTAAAATTTTTTTTTAATCTAACTTAATATTGGCTGTATTTTGAGGAACTTCTGGAGATGAATGGACTGATGATTGAGGCCTCGTTATTCTCTATTTCTAATGTAGTAATTCAAGACTATCATTTCATTATCACTTTTCAAAATGTTTTCAAACTTTCCTTTTGGTTTCTTATTTCGCTCATTTATAATTTAGAAATCTATTTCTTCATTTCAAACACATGGGAGTTACCAGTCACCATTTCATTATGATGTTCATCTCAGCTGATTTGTAATTAGGGGATACATTCCACATACTCTGAAATCTGTACTGTCTGTTTCACCTTGTTTTATATCCCAATACAAAGGGTCATCTCGGTTCTGCTATGTTGGGTGGCATTTTAGTTTCATATCCATTCTTGTTGTGCAATTTGACCGCGGTTAGGACTCTCGGTTGGCAGTTATGTCTGCGGAGTACAGACCTGCTTTCAGACTGAACAGTACTGCTGCCGGGAAGGTGGTTGCCCGTCTGCTCCCTTTCTTTCAAAGGTGATCTGCGTGTTTTTCTAAGATCTCTTCACTTTTGTTTCCAGCGGGCTTTTTTTTCCTAATATAATTATGTATCTAGGTATGGGTGCTCTTTCTTTTATTGCTAATATAGTTCACTGTTGTACATTCTGTGGGTTTTCATGAATGTATAAAAACATATCCACTATTTTAAATTATTACACAGAATAGTTTCACCATCCTAAAAATCCTTTGTTTTGCTTATTCATTCAACTTCATCCTTTCCCTGCAAGATCCAGCAACCACTAGTCATTTTATTGTCTGTATGGGTTTGCATTTTCTAGAATGTTATATAATTGGATCCATATAGTATGTAGCCTTTTCATATTGGCTTCTTTCCCTTAGCAATATGCCCTTAAGACTCCTCCATGTGTTTATAATGCTTGGTAGAACATGTCTTGTTAGCATTGAATATTTCATTGCTTGAATGTATGAAGGTTTATTTATCCGTTTACTTACAAAAGGACATCTTGATTACCTTTAAGTTTTGACAATTATGAATAAAACTGCTACGAATATCTGCAGAATGTATGTCCATCAATGTGTGGACATAAGTTTTTAATGTATAGCCTTTTAATATGCCTGTTTAGAATTAGGATCCTTGAAACTGGATTGTTTTCATCCAGAGGTTCTATATCATTATGACTCGAATCTGTCACTTTTATGGTTTTCACTCTCTGATGAAATTTTCAAGTTCATTTTTATTTCTTTAGCACAGCTATTTTTATCATTTATGTCTGATAATTCTCATATCTAAAATGCAGGGATCAGGACTATTGCTCTCGTTCCTGGCACCTCTACCTGAATCCTCAGTCGTTGTCCTCGAAAAAACTTAGAGAATTTTCCCAGCCCTTTTATAAAGATGACTTTCTCTACGGAGGATTTGGGTCTTTTCCTGCTAGCCATTTAGGATACAGTTCTTCCCTACCAGTTTTGAATCAGATTGATGGTTTGAGTCTTCTCGAATTGTCCTGGTGAAATTCAGTGAGTGTTTGGGGCAGTGCTTAGTTTATATTGCCTTCTGGAGATGAGTATCTTATTATTTATCTCTTCCCTCTTTGACTCACGATTCACAGAACTCCTCTGGCTTCTGAGAGTTGGGGCAATAATAATGTTAATTCACACACACTCTTGCCTCGAGTATGTAGTTCTTCAGAATCCAGCTCAATGTGAATCAGTGGTGGCTATCAAACCCCAGTTCTGTGATTCTGTGCAGATTCTCACTCCAATGTTTGTCCAGGTGCCAGGCACTCAGAAGCAAAGTTCACCTGCACTGTTGTTTCCGGTCAGGAGACAAAGGCCATCTGAGTAAATGTAATTTTGTGTTCTTGCTGAATCTGTAGGGTTCTTATTTTCATTTTTGCCTGATTTTGAGCTAAACATTTCTCACCACCTTGTGGCAATTTGATGTTTTTAAGAAGAATTGTATTTTCAAATTTCATTCGGAATTTTTATGTATCCTAAAGCAAGAATTTGGTCTACATCGCCTAGCTTGTTGTGTCCAAAGGCCAAAGATCTTTCAGAGGTATTTTGTGTGGGTGTGTTGTGTGTGAAAAAGAAAACAAAAAATATTTTCTGTCACTTCTCACTTTATTTAAAAATTTTACGTGGAGTAATACTGATACGCCAAGTATGTTATCAATTGCGTAGTAGAAAAACTATTCTAAATATTTGGAGTCTTTAATGGGTTTTCATTAATAGGGCACATCTAATCTCTTTGCGTTCCCGGCAAATGTTAGAAAGTTAGAACTGGCACTTCAAGAGAATAGATGTATTTACTATATAGTAATATGGCTCTTTTGATCACTGAGTTATGATTTAACTCAGACATCTTCATTGTTTGTGCAGTTTCCCCAAACCTATGAAAGATGATATATATCCCTCTGGCAGGAAACCAACACTCTAGGTTGGGCACTGGGTTATTTAACTACTGTGATAGATAATTTACACTTTAGATGTTATGCAGAAAACTTCCCAGTTAACTTGTGTTGACAGAGAAACTAAATATAGTATAGTCAGTGAAAAAAAAAAACACATTTTTATCCTACCCAGCAGAAATAATCTCATATAAAATAATAGCCGCTCAGGAAATGACTATATTTAAAATAAGGACTGTAAATAATAATTATAAACATAAAAATAAATACCTGCTATTGTTTTGATTTTAGAAGAAATTTTAACTTTTTCCATGTACACTATTTTAGTTCACTAAAAGAAGTATTTTCTGCTTAGTAATTAGCCAGGGACTTCAAATCCTGAAAGATTTTGGGTTAACTCCTATGCCCCTCAGGTTTCAGGAAAGTCACTTAAGATTCCTGAAACTCTGTCCCTTTATCTGTAATTTAGAAATAGAAGTATTTTTCAATGTTGTTACAATGATTAGAGGATAGATAGGTAGGTAGGTAGGTAGGTAGAGAGACGATAAAATATTGCACATATACAGTACTTATTGTGCTAGGAAGAATTTTCTCTAGCGAGCTTATCCACATTTCATTTTGTCTTATTAATTGATTACCTGTGGTGTTTGAGATTTGAAAGAATGTGACCTTATTTTTAAAAGAAAATAAGCCTACTTAAGTGTTTTCATATATATGGACTCACTTGAGTATTAATGCGCAGAGTAATCCATACTGGTTACTGCAGAAGTAATTGTGTTGGCTTCATCAGATCACATTTAATCAACAAAATGCAGGCTGTTTTTGGAATTCACTGGCTCTCCAGAAAGAACTAGCAGGTAGGAGTCCGTAACTTGACTGAAATACACAGAGGTATCCGGGGGAATTTGTGACAGGATATAATTTTCTTTTTCAGCCTGTATGACTTCTTTGCCGCCATTCCAGTGTTCCTTATTCCAGTTCCGAATTACCAGTGATTGTATTTGTCAACATGGATGACACACTTACTCAAAGGCTCGTTCACACTTCCCGTTGCTCCTTTTGAATAAGAATGTGCAGAACCTAGTGGTGCCTTCACTGCCAGAAGGGCTCTGTTCCCCTTGTGAAGAATGAACACATTTCCTAGGGCATACGAAGGTCCCTCTATCAGAACAGCTAAATCAGCTCCACCTACCCCACTCATCAGCAGGGTGGTGGGCATCATAGCTCTGCAGTCACCGGTTAGCTGACTCATGTTTGGTGAGTAATTGCTATGTGACAGCACCGTGCCAGATGTTAGGATACAGGAAAGGCTGAAACCTTCTCCCACCTTCAGGGGCCTCCTAGTCCGGCACTTGGCAACTCAGACCTGGCCTCCCGAATCCCTCTTACCTCTAATCTGACCTGATATGCAGCAGAGAAGTAAAGTAACTATTCCTGAGGTAGCCAGGGATTCTGTAATGAACGTCTTTCTAATCCACCCGTGTTACCCAACACTTATAAAGAATTATCCATCATGAGTTATTCTGCAATCTCACTCACACTGACTGCTCAAGGAAACCTAGTATTTATTACATGTTTCCCAAATGGAAACCATCTGTGATAAATTAATCAGTTCACTAGAAATCTCACATTAGGAAAGATCCTCAAATAGGTATGCTCAAAACTTTCAGTGTTTCTGACTCTGAGTAATATATTCCCTAACCCCACCAGTTTTTTGAGTGCAGCTGGTTCACTTGGCCACTTCCATGTCTCTGTGAAGTACAACACATTTCCTGAGCCAGACTAGCAATATTTAAATGATAAACACATATGTTAAAAAGGAAAGAAAAAGTCTTGCAGAAGCCAGTCAAGTCAGCAAAGCGGCACACATAATCACAAGACCCACTTTAAGAGCCACTTCCGGAGCATGAGTTCTCCTCAAGGAGTCGCCTAACATAAGTCTTACTGGTAATGTCACCAAGTAGTGCATTCAATTTCAGAATTAACTTCCTCTGCTTGCATAAAAAAAAAAAAAAAATCAAGATTCTGCTTATCATTTGGCTCCCCAAATGGATTTCCTTACTGGGATACAATTCATTGCTGAAAGGAAAGAGTTTCTTGGTTCCTTTGTTGTTTTCTCATTATTGACAAACATTTTGACAAATTCAAACGTCTGAGGTTGCAAAGGTAAGGCTCATTTTGCAACCCTGATTTCACCCAAGAAATGCCATATTGGCTGTATCTCTCATCAACTCCATTGCTCTAGCTCTCCTTCAAGCTATAATAATCAATTTCTCTGTCCAGGCCTTCTTGGTCATTGAAAAGTTAGCTTTATTTACAAATTTATGATTTTTCCTCTCACATCAATAATTTCAATAGTCTATTTTCTTTAGAGCAAAACAGACTCCATCCCAGATATTTTAAAGAGAGAAGGATACAATATATTGAAGTAGACGCCTGAAGAATAATGAGAAGAGCTGAGAGAATGGAGTAAGTTATGGAACAGAAATGGCTCCAAATACACTAAAGAGCTTCACTGCTAATCGAAGTTACTACTTCTGCCGCAATCAGGAAAGTGGGACACCTAGAGGCTGCTGGATGAAGTACCACAGCTATGTTCCAGGTATCAGGAACCTGGGGCCCAGATGCCACCGCGGCTGACCTCTCAACACGCACTAAGAAGTGGGTAGAAACAGAATTGTCCTGGAACTTGCCCCAATTGCTTCTTGTCATCAAAACAAAACACAGAAAACAAACTTGAACAAAAGTATATGATTCTTTTTCCATGGCCTTTTTTACCAGTAGAAAATAGCCAAAAACTTCAGGAAGAGGGCCTGCCTCTTAATTGTTCTGTCAAAACTCACTTTAGAGGGCTCTGTTGGTAGAAACTGATTTTCATATACAATGCAGGCATTGGAGTTCTGTTGTGTCATTTTGTTTTTAAACTTCACACCCTATGCATAATACAAAGGCTGCTTTTAGATAAGAAAGACATTGAATACCCTAACTCAACGACATCCAAATGTTTTCCAACTTGATGCAAGCTTATGCAAGGTATCATATCTTGCACACGACCTACTGTTTGCATGCAGTGATTAATGCATACATATGTATGCGCTTGTGGGTACCGTAAACATGGTGCCTTCGATTTGGCTGCTGGAAGTTATTAATGGAATACACTCTTCAAGGTGCTACAACTGCTGATCAAGTATATGATATGTGATCACTATACACACCTATGCTATATGTAGAACGAAGAAACAGCAAGGGAAATCCTCACTGCAAAGAAGAGCACACTGTTTGGATTTCCCGCAGCCACCATTTACTTTAATGAGATGTAGACATCCAAATCTGTTATCCTTTCCTTTTCACTCTGCTACATGCTTTTCTGATTAAGGTCTTGTCACTTTTTTGTACCTTTCAATTATTTCTTCCAAAATGTCCAAATACAGTCATCTTCTTCTTTCCAGTTCACTGAGGGAATCATTGAGAAAAAAAAAAATGTTCATTCAGAGAAGAATAAAAATATATACATCCGCAGCTTCTCTAAGAATGCTTCAGCGACTCCTGCAACATCCTCAAGCCCATTTGTCTATAGGACAGCTCTTGATAGCTTCGTGTGAGCTTTTTAAAGTTCAGCCAAGCCAGCTGCATGATCAACACAAAGACAATAGCTCCCGCACACCGGGTTACATGGATTAAAGGACCCGATCCATCAGTAAACCTGCCAGATGGCAGTGGAAGAAAGCTTGTAACTCTCTCACTTTCATTTCAACAGCAGCAAACAATGTTCAATGTTTAAAATAAACTCTTCCAGATGAGCTAAAGATAAACTCTGAGGTGGGCGGACTTGAGCTCGCTGGGCTGCTGCTCTGAAGTGTTTGATTACATTAACACAAAACCCCTGGGTCGGCCCGTTTCTGTCAACAGATTGCTTAGACTGGGACACTTATTACATGAAGCCATTTCCTGTGCTTTCATGGGTTGGTGGCAGAAACTTGTTTTGCTTTTCTCACAGACTAATAATGATTATGTCTTTCTCTCGGCTCAGCGTGGCCTCAGACCATGTGTACAATTTCAAGATATACCTAAAATGCCAAAATGTAGGTAGGTCTGCACAGATAAAGGTCTTTGAATCTGTTTATACCTTCGAATTTGACTTATTCACTTTACAAATCTCATGGTAGCAAAGCAGGGGCGCTGTCAGAGGGGCTAAGAATCAATTGCACCCTGCCAATAGCTGCGTTAAGTCCCTAGATCTGTGAATCAGTGAGGTCTAGAAAAATAAATAAAAAAAAAAAAGCGAAAACACAGGCAGAAGTGCTTTTTGGGGGTTGGGGGTGCTGAGGGCAGAACTCAGGGTCTCACACTTGCGAGGCAAATGCTCTACCACTGAGCTAAATCCCCAGCCCCTACCAGTGCTTTTTTAAAGCGTGAATTTATAAAGGAAGGTAGAGATATCTTTTTTTGTGATTGTTTCTTGATAGACTTAAATGCTCACAACTCATGGCAGCTCCTCAAAACAAAAATGACACACTGAAAACTAGCTCTTAAAATATCCAGGAACTTACCTTTTTAACATAATTAGTGGGAGCTTTGAAAATGAGGGAGAGAGAAGCAAAGCTGATAATGAAATTAAATATTAAGAGCCAGCTGCAAAAACACTTCAGGAGTACAGATATCAAATAATCAATTCAGCACATTGGTGCATTTCAAAAAAATAAAAGTATTCTCAAATTAAATGAGAGGTCTTTGGAAAAATATGATTGACTACACAGAAAGCATTTACTACCAGTTCCTCCAAACTGAAACTCTTCTGACATGTCAGTGTTAGCGCTAAACAATATAAGCCCTCTTACTTGAAATTGGCTGGTTACATGAAAACGTGGACTAAAAAGGAACGCATAAGGATAAATCCTCTGTACCACAAAGTTGTTATCTGAACTTAAAACAGCATGTTCATTCATCCTCCTATTTTTTAAGGGTTTCATTGCCATCTTTGTTGATTTTTTGAGCATAGATCCTCTTGAAATTCTATCTTATATTATACTGACTTCAACAGTACAGTGTATGATTCTAGCTTTTGTGTCTTTAAAATGGTCAAAGTTTAAAGTCACTTGTAAAGTGCCAGATACAGATATATTTTATTTTTTATGATATCTATTTTTACTGCGTGACGGTTTGAAGCTTTATTAGACAGTAAATTTCTAGTGATTTGCCTTTGTTTAATTGTTGCAAGCACTCAGCTTCTTGTAGGAATTTTCTCCCCGTTCCCATATTTCTTTGGTTTGAGTTTAATTACTGACTTGTATTATGCTTAATAGCAACAGCAGCTGACACACACTCACACAGGTTTGCCTGGATCTCTCCATTGCTGCCTGCACCCCAGACACCGAGACAATGCTTTGACATACAACAGGCATTCAACAAATATTTGTGAAATGAATGCTCCACAACTCACTCTTCCTAAGTGTCCAGCAGAGCAGAAGGGAGCCGGGCTGGAGAGTGTGCTGCAGAGACGCTCTCAGCCTAGAGTCTCAGAGACGGCAAACCTTTTAGAGCTTTTGATGATAAAAAAAACAGCCCGCTGTGGCACACGTGCCATAGGCGTGCCACCCCTGGTAGACCATTTACATGTTCTGGGGATCAGTCAGGTTTTTTTTTTTTTTTTAAAGAGAGAGAGAATGGAGAATCAGCTCTCACAGCAAATTCCTTAGATGGCGGTTGCTTACAAGCAATTCTCCTGTACTTTGATTAAACATCTGGGTTAACAACACGTCTTCTGTCTGCATAAAGCAGCTTGGCTTTGCACTTTCCTCCAGGAATTAAATACCTTCCTCCACCTTAACCTGTAACTAACTCCCCACTGCCCACAGAAGTTTTGCGAAACTTCTGCAGCTGTCTGTGAGGGCCAAGCTCCTGAAGGGTGATTAGGAACATGTTCTCTCTTCAGCCTTCCTTGGAATTGACATTTGGAATTAATTATCTGTTCAAATATAGATGCTCTCAGATCTCTGTCCAGGCCCAGCAGGTTTGTTACGGGAGAGATCTGGAGGCAGATAACGCCTGGATCTCACACCAGAACCTATGGCCGGAGATAGATTCAAAAATACACTCCTTAACGTCATGGGTCTGCAAACAAATCATCACAGGAGATTAGAAATGAAACAGGCAAACAGCAGCAGCCTCACAGAGGAAGAGGAGTGTCGATGCGTGTGATGTAAGGCTGTGTAACACGTGCTGTATCTGGCTCACGAGACTTTAAATATTTACAATCTGGCTTTTAGAAAAAATATGCTAATCCTGGGTTTAAAGTCTAGTTTCCACCCTAGATACTCACTTGACCATCATTGTCACCAGTCACTACTACTACTGAGTAATGATTAGATGCACTGGGGAAGGGCGCGAGGGTGTGCGCCTGTATGTGCCGGGCACTTTGGCCAAATGCTTTCCCTACTCTGTCCCTTTCCTTTAATGAGCAATCTTTTAACATAGCCACGTATATATCAACCATAAAGCCAAGAAAACAACAGCTCAGAGAAGTTCAGTGACTTCTCAAGGTCACCAGGAAAATTAATTTGGGGAACTGTTTGTTAAAACTAGTATGCTGGTGTGTTTAAGGAGTGAAATGGCTTTCCTAATCAAAAGCTACCTGAAACCCTCCCATATAAAAGTTACTCTGCATGAGGTTGAGGCAAAAGGCCCAGCAGTCTCCTCCCTTCTTGGAACAAGATGCTTGAAACAGAAGTCAGTTTAAAAACAAAAACATAAAGACAAGAATTAGCATGGAAAATGGGGTTTCAGTTCACTTACTCCATTACACGGCACGGTACAGGCTTCCCTGTAACCAGTATTTCGCTAAGGGTGAGAGTAAGTATCAAAGTAACAGAATTGTCTTTTCCTATTTCTTTGCCCAGCAAATTGGCTAGAAGTGAGTCAATGCAAGGAAGAAAGGAAAGAGGCGAAGGCTGTAACAGTCTTTAAGATCTAAAAGGCAGACTGCCATTACCAGATCTTGATTCCATCGGACACTGTGGTCGGGAGAACGTCTTCCAAATGGCAGCTTATTTTATCTTTATAGTTGGTGTTTCCAGATAAATTCCTGGTTTCCCATCATGATAAATTAATATATTCTATTTTATTGTGGTGCCACAAACAAGAACTCTGAAAGGCTCAAAAAGTCCAAATCCCCTGCAAAGCATCAGATATCAAAATACAGCCAGAAAAGATGGTATTAAATGAAAAAAGGGGGCTCCTTTTTAATGAAGGAAGGTGTAGGACAGATTTATTAGCTTCCATTTTTCCAAGTTGCATGCTGGTGTATTTCCTGTCCACATTTCTAAGTTCACTAGGTCTTTCTGTAGGATTACTTTTTAAAATAGAGTTTTAAAGAACATGATGCAGCTATACCCGCTACACCTGCAGAGACACACCTGTGAAGACAGAAAGTTTCTCAAATTCACAGCACAGTTATGTAACAGAAAACACACCCTCCATGTGGTTTGCCAAATTTTTGCCATCCCCCAAAAGAGTTGATACTTGTAACCAGATATTATAAATTGTTTTAAAAGTAATAACCAACCAAGGATTACTCCCTTGCCACAATGCTCAATAAATTCAATGGAGCTGTCCATCCATGAAGGTCACAATTCTTTTTCCAATATTAAGAAACAACAAGACAAACAACTGAAATTTTTAGATGATACTTGCAATACTGTAATATATGGAATATTGTAGATGCCTACAATATTCCTATCTGGATTCAACTGTTTTTATTCACACTTTGTTCATTATTTAATTTTTTACTCCTTGTTAGGGGCTATATTTGATTCTTGAGGGAAAAAAGTAATAGTAATATATCTTTTTCCCTTGGAGAATTATTTTTCCAATTGTCTTAACTAGGTCAGTGAGTGAATAATGACTGCATTTTAAGCAAAGCTACCGAGATCAAAGGATCCAATTCGTTTCTGCTTCGGAGAGACTGCAGAAAGGAGCACAGGTGGGAGGAGCCTCTAGGGCAGTGATGGCCAAACTGTTAAAAGACCCAGTGCCAAACTGCAACCCTGAACCCACTTGTTTATCGCAAAGTGCCAACACTGAAATTAAACCTGAACACTCAGGTTTAGAAAAAAACAATTCTACATTAACATTTTACCTGTAAACGAAAAACACAATGACATATATGCCGCAGGTTTGCCGCCGCTGCTCTAGGGCAAGCCTATTGTCAATGGAAAAGAAGGTATTCCAGACTGAATGAACATACAGACCAGAGGCAAGTGGGTGACACTTCTACGCTCAGTACTGAGGATCTGACGGCAGGACAAGAGATGCACTATTAAGAGCTGAGCCACTACATTGTCTACTTAAATGTAAACAAACATCAAATTAAAAATTCAGTTCTCAAATACATTTTTTTTTCTTTCTCACAAGAAGTTTAATTGCCCAGGGAATATCACAAAGAATCAACAACTGGGATCTAATCTTATTACAAGCTTTTACTCAGTAAAAGAAACCACCAACAGAGTGAAAAGACAATCCACAGAGTGGGAAAAAAAAAATTTTGCCAGCAGTTCCTCCAACAAAGGACTACTATCTCGACTATATAAAGAACTCAAAAAACTTAGACCTCCAAAACTTAGAAACCCAATCTAAAAATGGGCAGCTGAAATGAACAGATACTTCTCAGATGAAGTAGAAATAGCAAATAAACATGAAAAGATGTTCAACATCACTAGTCATTCCAGAGATGCAAATTAAAACAAAACTGAGATTCCACCTCACTCCAGAAAGAATGGCTATTATCAACAAATCAGCCAATAACAAATGCCAGAGGGGCTATGGGGAAAAAAGAACCCTTTTCCACTGTTGGTGGGAATGTAGCCTACTGAATCCACTATGGAAATCAGTGTGGAGATTCCTCAAAAACCTAGGACTAGAGGTTCCATTTGACCCAGCTATTCCCCTTCATGGTATCTTCCCAAAGAATTAAGAGCATCATACCACAGCAATACATGCACACCCATGTTTATAGCAGCACAGTTTGTGATAGCTAAATCTTGGAAACACCCCAAATGCCCATCAACTGATGAATGGATTGTGATTTTTTTTTTATGCAGTGGAGTACTACTCTGCCACAAAGCACAGTAAGCTTGAGATATTTCTAGGTAAACAGATGCATCTCAAGATTATACTCTCAAATGAAATAAATTGGACACACGTTTAAATATCAATTGTTTCTCTAGTGTAAGAAACTGAAAGTGTAAATAAGGACTAAAATGTATTACATTGGGAAAGGGAAGAAATTGTTCAAATGGGAAGGGGACCAAAGGAGGGGGAGGGGGAAAGGAACAGAGGGACAAGAGAAAAAAAATGGAAGGAAAAAAATACAAACAAAGCTTTTGTAAATAAGGAGGGAGGAGGGGGTGAGGGAGGGGAGGGCAATGAGAAGAAAAGCAGCAGCAAGATGTATCATGTACAGGAACAGATTCCCTATGATGAATGTTATCATTATGTATGTCTAAAACGTACCATTAAAATAAAATACAGAAAAAAAGATATTCTCTTACATTTCAACTAAAATATGATATTTGCTTAATTTTAAAGTCATACTCTCAAATACATTTCAAGTACTGGGTATACACATGCGTCTAAAGTTCACCGTATTAGATTGGGCAGGCAGTTTTTTCCATCATTTTAGAAACGGCAAAGAATGCCTCCTGTCAGTTCTTGAGTTTTAAATAATGGTTTATAAACTACTATATTCTACAAATACCCTTTTAAAATAGTTCTTTCAGACTCCAGTCCTATGGCCTTGTTATAACCTGTTTTACATTTGAGTAAGAGATTCCTTTTGAAGAAAGAATTCTACAGCCCAAAGTGGGAAAGAGCTGAAAACCTATTACGGGCAACTGAAAACCATGACAGGCTGACCAAGGATATGACACAGATTGGAGTCTTAGCCACATTCTCTCTCAGAGCGGGGTGCAAGCTACGTGGCAAGAAGAGCGTGGAGAAGCTAATAGACACGATAAAAGACTTCACTCAGTGACACTTCTGAAGAAATACACAAGAATCTGCACCAGCAAATTTATTCCAAGTTAAAGAGTTGGGGTACACACCAGGCATGTTATTTCCACACAAAAATCAGTGTTGTAGTAAAAATACCTAACACTTTAGCCATGAAACTCAAAGACATTTGGTAATCCTCTCAAGATACTTATTTTGTTAGGAAATTTGTAATCTATGCTTGCCCAGTATTCAAAATGTAATTGTAAACTTTCAAACATCTTTGCTGAAATTGTCCAAAAATAACTCTACAGTAACTTCAAAATATCCACATATAGCTGCTAGCAGTGCTATTATACAACCAAAATTTTTCAAGTAGCAAGTATTCAGGTCACATCATTCCTAACCATAGATATAAGTGATATATTTTTATAAGCAGCTTTTTCTATTTGGCTCCTATTTTAATATGCCAACCATGACTTCACTAATATCCCAGAGTTTTCTTGCTACAGACTCATCCATAGCTTTGGGCAACAATTCTTCCTCCTTGCAATCTCCAAAGTACTTTCCTGACACCCCTTCTACCTCAGGTGAAGAGGCTAAATAGATGGAAGTCTGGGCACCTTCTAGTGGAGTTTTGAAGAAAGCCCATGATATGAAATTGAAAAGTGGTTTGACCAGCAGCGGAATGTGTATATGCCTACCAAGATTAGTCCGTACAATACCAGGATGTAATACGTTGACTGTAACGTTGGTGCCTTCTAGGCGGCGGGCTAGTTCTCTGGTAAAAAGAATGTTCGCCAGTTTGCTCCGACTGTAGCAGAAACTTTTATTATAGCTTTGTTCACTGTTTAAGTCTTCAAAGTTGATGTCTCCATACTTATAAAGCTTGGAAGAAACCACCACAATCCTGCTGGGAGCTGAACTTTTGAGGAGCCCAAGCAAAAGATTGGTGAGAAGGAAGTGTCCCAGATGGTTCACTCCGAACTGCATCTCAAACCCATCTTCAGTCTTCATATATGGACACTGGAAGACCCCTGCGTTATTGATCAAGACATCCAGCCTTGGCTCCTCCTTCAAATATCAAAAAGAGAACGGTAGCATTACGAACACAGGCCTTCGAACGCTCTCTGTTCGTGGTAAATACATTTCAATACAAAGGGAACTTGAAACTAAAAGTATTTCAGTTTTTAGCCTATGGATTTAAAAACTACTCGAAATACTGGCTGTTTTGTTTTTAAGTAATGGGGCAGGGACTCCTTTGCAGGATATTCCTTAAACAGGTATTCGTAATCTCACTCAATGTTCCTTTTTCTCACTTATTAAAATAATATGAAAATACTTATCTACAGAATCTGCCAGTGAGAGATGCGGAAACTGCATCTAAGACTCCATTTTTAGTCTTACGCTTTTGTAATTTAAGGATTACAAATATGTGTACCCGGGTGTTTCATGAAGAAGCTGATTATCTGATAAGTTCAAAGATCTTTCTTAAAACAGAAAAACGGTCCACTTGGGAATGAAGCATTCAAATGATTCCAGATTTCTTCCTTTGACTTCAGCTGAACTTGGAAAATAGCAATTTGGAAGTTACCATGTTAATGCTGAGATCAAAATCACAATAAATGCACCTCTAATACTAGAAATTATTGCAAAATACAATTCTATAAAATAGCTTTTATGAACTTTCAGCAATTAAGAGGAAAGTGGAAAGACTTCATGTTTACTAGGGGTGTGGCCTTTCGCTTTGCACATTTAACCTTATCTTCTTCCAGTAACTCCATAAGCAAACTGAAGCACAAAAGCTAGGGCTCTTGCCCAGGATCACAGAGCTAATAAGTGATACAACAAAGAATCAGTCACTAAGCTCCATCTTTTGACACCAGTGCCCCTTCTCTCAATTTGAAAACGATTTTGTCTAACTGGGATTTATTTATTTATTTAGAGACGGAGTCCTGCTATGTAGTTCAGGCTGTCCTAGAGCTCGCCTTGTAGCCCAGGCTGGCCTGCAACTCACGGCAATCCCCCTGCCTTGGCCCCTCGAGTGCTGGAGTTATAGCACCATGCCTGGCCCTTAACTGGGAGTTTTAAAACATAGCCAGAGTCCAGCTGAGCTAGAGACCATATAAAGCAGAAGAAAGGTCAGGATGATTATTCTCAGATGTACTAGTATCAAGTCCAGGGGTGAGGTTAAGATTGCTTTCTCCAGTACTTCTCTAAGTATAAAGGCACTATGGGAACAGAGTAACTTACAGGCATTTCCTTAAGCAACAGCCAAGGTCAGGGACACAAACATAAAATTGGAAAGAATCTCATGAATAAAGTAAAGAAACACTTAAGAAGAAAGTTAATATAAAACTATTAGAAACACAGTGGCTCATAAATATGAGCCTCGCATATACTCTGGGGAATGGCATATGATCGACAAGCATCTTTAACCTCTATTTTTCATTCATATGGGAAAGCTATCTTTCAAGCTTCAATAGGCCCTCATTTAGGATATCTACATAGTCAGAACTCTGTACTATGATCATACACTCTTGCATGTTACCAAATTAAGGTCCTAAGACTTGGACAGTTCTCATAGAGAAGTATTCTCATCCTTTAAATCATGTAGGTTGGTCTTCTTAAGCTATTTTCTGGCTCCTCTATGCCTCTTGACAGAGAAAAAGAACTGCAGATGTTACAGGTGTAAAGATACAGTATGACCCATGATTAAATCAATTCCAAGTCAAATTTCAAGCTTCCCTGGCCCTTTTGCTAAGTATAAGTGAAAAGAAAAATGTGTTAACTTTCACAACTTTTATCAAGGCCTACCTGTCAGAAGATTACCTATTTCGCATTTTGGCCTGTGTAGGAACTTTTAGGTTTTCCAAGAGTCAACTTCAAAAAGAAGGCAAGAGTTCACCCATGGGGGAAAGAAAGGAGTATTCTTTTCCACTAATCCTTTGGAAGGGTTTCCTGAATTAATCATTTTTTGGGCCAGCATTCTTTGCTGGGCTTGTGTTATTTTAAGACTTTATCATTTACTATTTTTTAAATTCTAGGAGATAAAGGATATAAATACCAAGAATGCCAACCTGTGGGAAGTCTAAATTTCCTTTTCTTTCTTCCAATTATAGTCACTGAAGTTCAGTGCCAGGCAGGAAGGCAAATAGAAGCAAGGACAACTTATTTGTATCCTTACCTTTTGTTTCTGCCTCAAGTTGTCAATTTAGTAAAGGTATCAGGTATAGAAAGCATACCCAGCGCCATCTACATTTTAATGAGAAACAGGAAGATCCACTTCTAATGCTTCCAAAATTTCTCAGATTACTATTATATGATAACGAAATACAGGCAATAATAAAACAAAAAAGTCCAACTCCCTCAAACTCAAACAAGATGTCTGGGAACACAGCCGCACAAATAGCCTCCTACAGTACTGTGGAATATTTTGAAAATTCAAGGGAAGCAATAATTTGCTTATACCTCAAGAATTACTAGCTCCAGGTGGTTCACGTTCTGTAGTCCTTCAATGAGGTCATTTCTTGGTGGAACTGACTTTTTAGCAGTTATTAGCAGATAGCACAGTAAGAATGCAAAGGCTAAAAATCTACATAGAACAGGAAACAGGGGTGGCCATACCTAGCTTCATCCAAGGTTGGATGAGTTGGTGCAGTAATCAGCAGGCACACATTAACATAAATAATTACGGTTATTTAATAATGAAATAAAGGTATCTTTTTTTTCTTGGAATTGTGTATTAGTTTTCAAACTGCTACTGAACTGTTAGAACATAAATACTTAAGTTATTTGGACCTAATTACTTAATAAGTGAATTTGTAGATACTTCTTTTGGCCTAAATTATCATGAAAAAATTACTGAGAAAATTTGGGAATCTCTACCTTAGATTTGAGGTTTCATACCGCCACTTTTCCTGTGCAACCAGCTTCCCATCTCCAAAGTCACCTGAGCAAGACGTCCTTTGACCTCAGTCTCACTTGAGTGGAAAGTATTTACCATCTGCCCCAAATCGTCACCCCTCAGCAGGAGTATATATCAGGGGTTACAGCAACCACGGGTAAGTCACTTAGCTTTCTTTCACCTCAGTTTCCTCTTATAAAATGGAGATAATAATGCTTACTTCACAGGATTACTGTGAAGACCTAATGAGGACAACTAAAGGCATTTAATTTCATTTAAAATAAAAAAAAATTGTAATACTTGGCACAAAGGAAACGTTCAGTAATGTCAGGCATTATATCATTTTTACTCCTGTCTCCTCTTGGAGCAGGATCACTAGGATTCCGAACTCCACCCTATTGGAAATCAGGCCAAAGTCTGGTTAGGGGTGGTGTTAAATTCACTCATGGGGCAGCACATGACACTCCCTACCTCTGCAGGAAAGAAAGGGACTGGGGTGGGGGAATAACAGAAAACAGAGAGGGAGAAACAGAAGACAAAGGCCCGGCAGGTCCCCGGGGGTGAGAGGCGTGGCTTGCAAGAGTTCACTTCCGAGGAGAAGCCGGCAGAGCCGGGCCCTGCGGGAGGCCGCAGCCACGGTTCTTCCCGGGCGCCGGCTCCTTTCGGGCCCCGAGGGCAGGCCCGGCCCTCCCACGGCTCTGTCCCCCCGGCGCCGGCCTCGGGCGGCCCACCTGCAGCAGCTCGCGGCAGAAGGCGCGCACCGAGCGTAGCGAGGCGAGGTCCAGCTCCTTGACCACCAGCGCGCCCGGCCCGGCCGCGTCCTCGTCCTCAGCCCCACTCAGCTCGCGGCGCAGCTGGCCGGCCGCTTCCTCGGCGCGTGCGCGGTCGCGGCAGCCCATGATCACCCGCGCACCCAGTCTGAGCAGCTCGGCAGCCGTGGCGCGGCCCAGGCCGCTGTTGGCGCCGGTGATCAGCACCGTCTTCCCGCGCATGAGGTCGGGCTCCCCGCCTCCGCGTGACCGCTGTGCTCCGTGCCCCACGAACCGCCGGGTGGCCAGCCACAGCGCCCCGCCCAGGGCGGCCAGGAGCGCCGCCGCGGTGGCCACAGCCATCGCCTTCCGGGCCGCTAGCCCACAGAGCTCGTGGGGTTCCGGAGGCGGGCGGCCAGCGCGGGGAACTCTGGGGTGGCCGGCGGCGCGCGCGGGCCATGCTGGGACTTGTAGTCTCTTACCCAGGGCCCCTGGTGGGTTGCGAGGTCAGGAGGGGGAGCCCACTGCACCCCGCCTGGAGGAGACCTTCCCTGTGCGAATCCCTCGTGAAACCTGAGTTTACACATCTCTTCACAGGCTGGATTACACTTGCCAGCCTCCTGGGTCTCGTAAGTTCTCAGTTCAGTACACTGTCACCTCTTGGAGAATGGTCCCTACCCAACTGGATTCTAAGAACCCCTTTCCCCCATAGATGAGACTTAATGAATCTATGGAAATAGAATGTGCCAGTGAACCTCAAACTTTAATTTGTATCAGAATCACCTGGAGGGCTGGCCCACAAACAGAAAACATACTCAGGGCTCCATTCGTCAGAGAGTTCCTGATTGAGTAGGTCTGGCCAGGGTGGAGAATCGACCTCTGACAACTTCCCAGGTGCCCCTGCTGCTCTGAGGGATACAATTTGAGGACCCCTGAAGAAGATATTATAGCCTTGGTCCCTACAGAGAAAGCTAATCCTCAAATGATCTTATTTGACCCTGGAAGAATACAGTTGGAGAAGTGTTGACTTACTGTTAAGTACAGACTTCCGTGCAGCCCTATTCACGAATGCCTCGCTGCTGCTTGCACGGCACTAGGGACTACGTATTACGACAGGAATGGAAAGCGGAAATGCTTGGTACAGTGTAAAATGCTTCAATGTCTTCACACGGGCTGCACCTCTAGCTGTAAGCAGGTAGGTCTTGATGGGACAAAATGTTTCGTCTTTGACATAAAGCTTTTGTAGTCGGCCTTCATGAGTGTTAGGGGTTAATGTCACAAGGGCCAATCTTCAGCCTTCAAATTTAATGGTTTTAGACCACGAATGTATCTCTAAGGATATTCATTCATTTATTTATCCACTCGATATATGCCAGGCTCTGTCTGTGCCCTGTGAGAGCAATTTAGAAGACACCATTTCTGTCCTCAGAGTGCTTAGTGGGCTGGTATAGAGATCTCCCACTATCAGTCCCCATCCAACCACCCATTCAAGATTCTTCACGACAAGGGAAGAGACACATCTGACAATCCATTCTCCACTTCTAGCTGATTTGAGAACCCATTCTCCACTCCAGTATGTTTGGGAATAGATTGTTATAATACAAAGAAAAAAGAAATTTCAGGAGAAGGTTCCTTTTGAGACCCAAGAACGGAACTCGTATGTGGTAAGGAGCACTGTCCTGGGAATTCCACAAGGCAGCCAGAACAGTAATGAGGATAAGTGGCCCTTTACTCCACCCTCTGTCCAGTATGGAACAGCCAAACTCAGAGTCCCAAGCACATCTCTTTCCTCTTTCTCCTCCTTTCTACATTCCACATCTTGCCCATCCTTCAAAGCCCATCTCAGTTGTCTTCTCTGACAGTTTTCAGCCTATAAGGATCTCTGCTTTTTTAGTGTCAAGTCATCCATCACTAGCAATAAGGACAAACAGCTCTTAAGTGTTGGCTATTTGAGTTTGCATACTTGACTTTCTCTACCAGATTGTTACAGTCTGTTATTTTTTAAAGGATGCAATTATGTTCGAGTCTTTCCTGTGGTCTTTACATAGGAAAATGCCTAGAAAGCAATACTCAGTAAATGTCATGACTTAATATATTTGGATTGGTTTGCATCAAATTAGGAAAAAGAACAAAAGATGTGTGTCCCTTCTGGTTTTCTCTCAACTACAGCCAAGGGTGGCTTTGTATGTGCAGACTGGGTAGAATTGGAGGTTGGCGTACAAGACAAGAGGAAAGAAATTTTTAGATCTCCTGTTTTTCTGCCATGTAGCTTATGTGTTGAACTTAATGGAATGACTAACCTGCTCCTGATTGGTCCAAAGACCACACCTCTATTTGGAAGGCAGTGTGACAGAGGGGAAAGAGATAAATACTGCTTTTGAAGTAAGATCTGATTTAGAATCTTGGTCCTACAACTTATGAGCTCTACATTCTTGGATGAGCTACTAAAACTTTTTGAATCTTAATTTCCTCAATTAAAAAAGGACAGTAATAATAATTCTATGTTGAAAATATTTAATTTGATAAGAAAATGAGGTAAGGTGAAAATTATTAGCTTACTGTGCCCTAGCATAGGGTATATTATGGTCAATAACCAATCAAGTTTTGTTAAAAATAAAACATAAGTCACAACAAAATGACAATGAAAAGCCAAAATACTACACTTCACATCACAAAATGTTTGGTTCTGGGTTTTTTTTGTTTTTTTTTTTTTTGCCATTTACTTTTTACCATGCAAGTATTGGATCAACCTGTAGGCTCAAAGCCAGAGACTTCAAGTATGAAGGTCTATGGTCCACAGGCAATTAACCCACCAAGAAAGTTTCGAAGGACCCTTCTCAGGAAGCTCTGTATGCTCATCTTAGAATATGCTCCATAGGAAAAATCAGCTGATTTGTTTCCAAAAAGAGCATTGTCCAAATCCAGGTGATGAGACAGTCTCACTTCAACTTGGTCAAAGGGTTGGTCATTAGAGAAAACAAACTAAAACACTAGTTTTCAAGAGTGTACTTAACCATACTCATTCACCTGTGAAGACAGCTTTTCTAGATGATGATGGTTAACAGTTCATTCCATCTGTATCCAAAGAGGGGCCATACTTTGTGAACCCAAGCAAGCTTCTGAAACAGCCCTGTAAGTATTCAAGTATTCAAGTTCTAAACATCCTAGAGAATCATCATTGTGACTTACACAAAAATAGGTGCAGTGGCATTCAATAGCATTGACTGCTTGAAGAGAAGTAGCTTGAAGGTAACTTGACAGTTCAAAATGTTTTTGAAGAAGTGAAGAGGAAACATTTCCAAAGAAGCTGAATTCTGAGGTCCAATCTTCTGAAATACCTAGTTACTCTAGACATCCAAAGAAAGTGTCATCTATCATACAAGACCGTCATTGTTTTATTCCTTTCTCCATCCATCCCTAAGTGTTGTATTTTTGACTGACGCCATAAGGTACATGAGCTGTGATGGTACCAAATTTCTGTGCCCCTTCAATGTGGAACATCTGGTCATCAAAGAAAATGTGGGGCTGGATCTTCACCAGGATAGGACCTTTGGGGGCTCCAGCAAGGAAAAGAGCTTCGTCTATCTCTAGTCCCCAGCGGCGAAGGGTCTTTAGCACACGGGCGCCTGAACTGGCTGCACTTCTGGCTGTAACCAGGTAGGTCCTGATGGGACAAAGTAACCTTTCATCTTTGGCATAAAACTTCTTTTGGAGTCGGCCTAAATCTTCCAGAAAGCCTTTCAGGGGACCCTGTAAAAGGAACATATGTCACAGCTGTGAATCAACGAGCCAAAGGAAATGACCACTGAAAACCAGAGGCTTTTAAGAACTTAATAAATGTGTAATTCTGCATGGCACACAGTGTGACCTGGCTCACAACGCAATGCTAAACTGCTCTGCATTTATGTGAATGTATTTCTCGATATGCAACCATCCTTGTGTTCCTGGAATAAACCTGAGATGATGGTGTAATTTATCATCTAGGTCAAGATGTTTTAAGTGTGAAAGAATGTTCTAGAAATAATTAAGGACAATGGATGTAAACACTATCCATGGGAAGATGTTTACTCTAAACAAACTCCAGTTGGTTGACAAAAGTACTACTTTTAAAATTATCTAAATTTGCACATTTCAGCTTCAAGTATACTCCTTTGTCTAATTCTGTCCAACTTGTTTTATATTTACAGTTGCTTTATATATCTTCATGCTTTTGTCCATTTTCGACCTTTCTAAATATTTAGTTGTATTCCTTGTTGCACAGCAGAGAACTGGATCATGCTATGTGATCCAATCTGAAAATCTTGTTTTTTAAATACTGGTTAACTTTTAGCCCATTTACATTTGTTCATATTACAGACATACTTGATATTGGTTCTGTTTTTTGATTCTTATTAGGAAGCTTTGCATTACATCCTTCTACTGATTATCTTTATAACTATATCCTTTTATAATATCCACAGAGCCCTGGTTTTTACAACCCTGAGTCTGTTATCACTGTCAATGAGAAATAAAGAAATTAGGATTTGTTCAACATCTCTCTAATCTTCTTCTCCATCATCTATTTTTTGTCACTTAATGGTCATTAGTAATCACATCTGCATTATTAAATAGCCCATATCTTTATTGATCAAATACATATTTTTTTCTTCACATTTTATCCTTTGATTGGCTACTGTAACTCATAGACCTTTCTCCAATATTTTTCCATTTTTTATTTTGCATTACAATTTCTACTTTGCTAATACATAATATTTGATTTTTTTTTCTGTTACTCTAGTCCTTCAGCTATTTTAGTTTTAAATCTGGTCGCATATATCCTATGCCCACTCGTTCCTCAGCACACCCATTGGCCAATGCACTGTGCTTTTAACTGTCTAGATGTTTCATCTTCACTTGAGTGAACTTTTCTGTTTTCTTTCCATAAAATTTTATGAATCATCTTTTGCCATTAAGTGCAAATCTTGAGACGTTTAGGGCAGCTTGATACCCTCAACGCCTGCCCACCACTTACGGTGATTGATCTTTCTTGCCAGGCATCCCAAAGGGTTATTCATTTTTGAAGTCAGATAATTTCACTTTGCCATAATCTCAGTGATTATCGTTCTGCCTTGTTTTCTCTGTCAGACAATGTGGGCCTTTATCTCTAATAATGTAATCCTTTAACATAGGCATTAATGTTTTTTGATAATTCAAGGATATTTTCTTGGCTTACATATTTGTACAAATTTGCTTCTTTGTATTTAACCACACCCCACCCAACATAATTTTAGTGCTTTTTCAAGGATTCCACTTATGCATATGTTGGTTTTTCTTTACCTAAGATCTGTTTCTGTCATTTTTTTCTTTCTAAAATATTATTTTAAATTCTGTTCATTTCCAGCATTTTGTCATTTCACATTTGTCATATATTCTTTGACAGTTGCATTTCTGCTTTCTGGTTTTGCTCTATTAAATTGTAAATGTCATGGCAATATTCAGTCACAATCTTGTCTTGTAGTGCAGAACTTTTTCTTATGAGAGTTTTTCACTTGCTATTAGATATTATTCTATTTGTTTATTTATTTATTTTTTGCTCTGTTTCTCCTAGAACTTTGCATATGTTTGATGCTGCTTCTCTTTTTATCAGTTTTACTGGCTTAGACTGGTTTTCCTTGGGAGACTTAATCTTACAGGGAAGGCTGAGGGTACTACTGGAAGACTGACTTGTTTTCACATTTCAAAGACTCCTTTGCTATCTTGAACACAGACTGTTTATGGGAAACACAGTTTTTGTGTGAACATTTCTTTGTTTCTGCTTTCTCTGAGGCTGTGTATGTCAGAAAAAGCAAGTAAATATAATTCCTGAAGGCGAGAAGCATACATAAAGGTGAAAAATTGTAACTTTTTCTTTCGTGGTAACAGAGGCATAACTGGTGTACTTGACTGTTGGCTCAAACCACCCTGGTCACAGTGTGTCTCTGAAACAAAGGGGTACAGTTCTTGTTGCCTGTGAGTACTTTCCAAAAGGAAGAAATAAAAAAGTACTGAATTTATGTCACCACATTCAGACTGGGAAAGCATCCCGTCCTCTTTTACTCCTATTTTTAGTTATGTTTTATAATTCACATATTTCTACATGAGTAAAAGTATGTAACTTTTCAAGAAAATAAGGAAATATTAGGAAAACTCATTAAGAATACTTTTTGATACAATATATGATTTAAAACATTTGGTATCTGCCTACAGTGTAGAAAGCTTTAAAAAATATTACTCCAATCTAGTAACAAGAAAGCCCAGACGATCTGGAAAAAAAAAAAAAAAACTTTCGAGTCCATCAGAGAGCTGAGATCAAAGGGCAGTCACCCAGCATGGAATCTGGAAACCAGGCGTCTGTCTAAGGAGAGATGGAACTCAGGATTGGCAAACCTCTGACCAGACACCGAAGGAAGAAGCGACAGGTGCTGTATAAGCGAGGACGAAAAAAGCAGGAAATTTTTTTTTTTTTTTTTTTTTTTGGTGCTGGGAATCGAACTCAGGGCGTTGTGTTTTCAAGGCAAGCACGCTAACCACTGAGCTAAATCCCCAGCCGAAGCAGGAAATTTTAAAAACAAATTGATAAAGACAAATACTGGCTCATGAGAGAGTATGGAAACACACTGTCAGGTTTTTCCCCACAGACTTCACTGGCTGTTCATGAGAAAGATGGCAGGCAGGGCAGAAGGTGGGAGAAGCACATTCTGGCACAGGCCGAGAGGACAGGAACAGCTTCCACTCTGGGAAAGACTACAACTCCTCTTGATCCTTTACACCCTAAGGAGTAAGAGGCGTCAGCTTCTGGAAGGAGAGTTTGGAACAGTTATCCCTCCCAGGTGCAAGTAAAGATCCACAGTTACTAGAGAAAGGAGAAAGGAAAATTTTTATGCCTTAGAGGAAGCACAAGCAGCCATCATGGATATGAGCCATTACACATCTCCTATCACTGCAAGAGAGGCAGTATGGAGGAGAAGTCCTCACCCCCAAACCCCGGAGAGACAGAGTGAGCAGAGAGAAGACAGAACAGTGAGACACGGTGAACTCTGAGGCAGAGATTCACAGGGAAGCCCATAAACAGAAAGCAGGGCAGGAATATTGGAAAAGACCCTCAGGCAGGCCAGTCTGCACGCTGAACTAACAATACCAGATGGACTTGAAGCAGTAAGGCATGCATGAGGATGCAGTGAGAAAAATCCCAACAGCAACACTACCTCAAGCTAGCTTAGCTCTTTGTTACATTGATTCAATCCATTGCAATTGTTTTTACTAGAAGAGGAGGTGGGACTCTTACCAGGAAAAATGCCACGTATCAAAACTTCCAGGACTATCTACTATGACTGATGATTGATCACACACATACACCACTACAGGAAAGCAGAAGGAAGCAAAAACAGCAATCTGCTTTCAACAGAAATTAAAGCAACTTAGATTTAATAATAGCAAGTCTCATAAATGGAAGAAATTGAAAACAACTAGTAATATTTTTAAAAGTCTGCTTTAAAGGTAGACAACATACATGAGTACAATAGTGATTTTGGCAAAGACATTGAAGAGATGGAGCTGAATGAAAATGATCAGAAAAAATACTATGCAGAAATGAAGAATGCCTTCAAGAGGTATATCAGCAGACTGAACACTGGTGAGAAAATAAAGCCTGAACTTGAAGATAGGTCAATAGAGATTACCCAGACTGAAACACGCCCCCCTCCACGCGCGAGAGAGAACAGAATTAAAATGTTATGGGACACACAGACACACACACACACACACACACGCACAGAGTATTCAAACTGCCCAAACCAAATGAAATACAGAAAATCTTGAGGGTCTCCAGATAAAAATAGATGCATTACATATAGAAGACTAAAGATAAAGATCTAAAAACATATCATCAGAATCTATACAATGAAGGACATCAGAAGATCTTTAAAATGCTGAAAGAAAAATACATATATTTTTAAATGAAGAAGAAATAGACTTTTCAGGTAAAGAAGAATAGGATTAGTACTAGCATATTTGTCCTAAATGAAAAGTTAAAAGATGACCTGCTGGTAAATATTAAAATGAATAGTGAATATACAAGATACATTTTTGTGTCATCTTTATTTGCTCTGAAGATATTTGATTATCAAAACCAAAAATAGTAGCAAGGTATTGTAAATTTATAGTATAGATAAAATATATGACAGCAATAGCACAAAACAGGGTAAGAAGAAATTGACAGTACTCTGTTGCAAGGTTCTTATCTACATAAAATGTGATATAATATTGTTTGACAATATACTATGATTATTTAAACTTGTATATTGCAAACCCTATGGTCACCATAGGAAAACAATTTAGGTTATAGGCCAAGGCTGACAATAAAATGGAATCTAAAGTACAATGAATACAAAAGAAAAAAGAAGATAGAACACATAGGAAAGAAACATAGGAAGATACGTTTTAATCTAACTAAAACAAAGATCACATGAATTTTAAGTGTCCTAAAAGCAATATTTAAAACAGCGATTGTCAAATTATGCAAAAAAGCAACATTAACTTTACTATCAGTAACAAAATCAAGTTAAATATAAAATCAATTTAAAAACATGGATTGGGTAAAAGCATAGAAAAGCATACAAGTAAAAAATAAGTCTAAAAAACTGGAGTGATATGAATATGGGACAGAGGGATATGATGTAAGAAAAAGAGACTGGTAAATTATCATCAGGATGATATGATAATTCCAAATATGTGGGCCTCTAACAACAGAGTTTCAAAATATGTGACACAAAACTGATAAAGCTGAACGAAAGGATAGATAAATCCTCAATTGTACTTGAAGACTTAAGTACTGCCTTTTCAATAGTAGAGAGAAAAATAGATGAAAAATCAGTAACACTATAAAAACTCAAGCAATAAGACCTGAATTAATGTGCTTAATTTAATTGACATTTGTAGCACATTCAACCAAACAGCAGCACTAAATCAAAGTACACATGACACATATACCAAGATAGAGCATACTCTAGGCATAAAACATACACAATAAATTTAAACATTTAAACTACAAAATCTATTTCCTGATACAACAGTTAAGACTTCTCCTCAATAGCAGAAAGATATCTGGACAAACTCCAAATATTTGGCAATTAAATAACCAACCTCTAAATAAGGTTGGATCAGAGTGGAAGTAATAAATTCAAAAATATTTTGAATAGAACGGAAATAACACCACTTATCAAAACTTGAGAGAATACAACTGCAGCAGTAACCAGTGAAAAATTTATAGTATTAAGTGTTTATTTTAGAGAGCACTTTCAAACTAATGTTCAGAATTTTCATATTAGAAATCTTTAAAAAGCTAGTTGATTGAGGCTGGGAGTTTAGCTCAGTGGTTACAGTGCTTGCCTCACAAGTGCAAGGCCCTGAGTTCGATCCCCAGCACCCACCCCCACCAAAAAAGCTAGCTGATTGAAAAGAAATAAAACCAACAAAACCTCTGGCCAACTAACCCTAAATATAAATCAATCGATCATTCAATCAAAATGCAAGTGAAGGCATATCACTAAAGAGCCTACAGACATTAGGAGCCTACAAACATTAAAAGTTTAAGAAAGAAAATATGAAAAATTTTATAAAAAATGAGTTAAATGAAATGGACAAATTACTTGAAAGACACTATTTCATAAAAAAAGGAAAGGCATGAGCAAAGAGCAAAAAGAAAGAAAATCTATATAGTAGAGCGATAGCTGCCAAAACAATTGAATTGTTAGTTGTGAAACCTTCCAACTAAGAAAATTCCAGGCCTAGACGGCTTCTCTAGAAATTTCTACCACCATTTAAAATACCCTGCATTATGTTTTATAAGATCAGCAGTACCCTTTTACCACAGTCCAATTAAGATATCACAAGGAAATTATAGACTTCACAAATATGAAGGCAAAAAACTCCAAAACAAACACTCTCTAAGTTTTAACACATTGGATCCAGTGATAAAAAGGATCCTACCATATGACCAACTTGAATACATACCAACAATGCAAAATTTCAGCATTTTAAAATCCATTAGTATAATTTACGTGTCAGCAAAGAGAAGCCACATGATTTTCTCAAAAGATGAAAAAAAGACATTGATCAAAATCCAACACGAATTTATTATAAAAACTCAAAAAATTCAGAAAGTAAATTCTCCTTCAAGTTGACAAGGAGCATCTAAAAAGAACCTACAGAGCACATACCTAAGACTGGAATACTGACTATATCCCCAGGATCAAGACGAGGAGGTCCACACTCATTACTGTCACTGAATATGTACCAAATGCACTAGCAAGGGGATACAGCGTAAAGATAAAAAGACATACACCCCTCCAAAAAAAAAAAACAGAAAAAAAAAAAAGAAAAAAGCAAATTGGGGTTGGGGATTTAGCTCAGTGGTTAGCACAAGGCCCTGAGTTTGATCCCCAGCACCAAAAAAAAAAAAAAAAAAAGACATACAGCATGAAAAGATAGAAATAAAACCATGCATAGTCAACATAACTGTCTACTTTAAAAATCTCAAATAATCCACAAAATGATAAGACTAAGAAGCAGTTTAGCAAGGTTGGAGGGTACAAGGTCACTGTATACAAACCAATTGTGTTTCTGTGTATTAGCAATAAACAAATAATTGAACATTAAGGATTTAAACAGTGCCATTTACAATAGTACCCCAGATTATGAAATGCCTAGGAGTGAATCTAATACGGATATAATATTTATGTGAAACTTATGAAGCACTAATAAAAGAAATAAAAAAACCCAAATAAATGGAGAAAAATGCTACTTCCATAGACCAAAAAGCTCAATATTGTTAACATATCTATTCTCCCTTTATATTTTCCCCAGAAAAAGGCAAGTTATTTCTTAAATTTGTAGGAAAACACAACAGAACCAGATTATCAGAAACAATCCTGGAAAATAAATCAGAGAACTAATACCACCTGATCTTAAAACTTAGTATAAAATTATCATAATCAAGAAAATGTAATATGTATTGGTGTAAAGATGGATGGAAACTTATATTAAAAAGACACAACAGAAAATTAGCCATTCAGATAGCACTAGAACAATTAGAATATTCATAACCAGGAAAAAGAACTATACAGAGCATTTTATGCAAATACAATATGAGGTCAAAAGAGGTCATAGTCTTAAAAATAAAATTTAAAAATATAAAACTTCTATTCGACAAGATAGGAGAAAACGCTTTGTAACCTTGGATTAGGCAGAGATTTCATAGATACGACATTAAGATCACAGTTCATATGAGAAAAATTGATAAATCTTGTGTCATTGCATAAATATCACGTGCATTAATATGAGGTGATAAAAGAGTGGGACATCTCAGCTCTCGGTTAAATGCATTCGTATTTGTATAAAATGTGCACAAAAGTAACAGAATTTAAATCTATTAAAGTTCAAAAAGAACTGAGGGGAACAATTAAATTCATTGGGAAGATACACAGAATTAAAGTAAATGATCCACCAGTTCAGATTCAGTTCGGAGAACATGTTGATGTTTCACATTTCCTTTGGTGCAGAAGCTGTGGGTTTTGTTCATTTTAGACCTTGATTTTAAGACTTCATACATGGATGGATTCCAGAAAACCTAAATATTTACCTTGACTCTGATTAGGTGGTCTAGTTACACTTACGTGAGGCTCATTATCTGCTTCAGATTCGAGCTCTGAGTCGTGCATCTTTTCTCAGTGACACCACGTCTTTCTTTACTTGGGGGCCAAAGACTGAGAAATCCAACAAATGATTACTAACCCTATTGGAAATGGCCTCGCTATTTGGAAAGCCTGTAATCATGAAATTGCTTATTGGTAAGCTGTGTCACCTCTGCTACTCACACCGTGGAGGAAATACAGTCATTGTTATGGGAATGGTAGTTAAAAGAATATTTAGAAGAGCTCTTGGGAACAGATGTTTCTAAGTAAGGAATCCATGAGTGAAAGAATGAAAACTTCAAGGATAAGGCAGTACAAAGAAGCCTTCCTAAAATAATTTAAGAGCCAGCATAATAAACAAGTATCTTATGGAACCTACCTGAGCGAGAGGCTTGTTCTCAAACATTGTTTCATGCTGAAAGAATTTGTCTAGCCCGTGCTCCTTGGCGATGTGCTCGGACTCATCTGAGAAGAGGACAGCATCCCCGTCAAAGGCCACGCGGAGCTGTGTGTCACAGTAAGCCATGTCTCTGGCACCATCAAACATTGTCGCGGAGGCAATTCCTGAGAGATCGGGGGACTGATTAATTCCCGTCTCAGAGCCATGAGTTTTAGTTTCTTCCATTTAAAACAAACCCAAACTCTCCCAGCCCTTATGCTCCTCTGTAGCTCTTAATTGATAACTGAACTCCCGGGCACAACCACACATCTCAGATGTCTATCTCTGTCCCTGTCACTGAAGGGATGGGACGGGCTACATGGGCTCTGGGACCATCACCGAGGACATCCACCTCCAGGAAGGTCAAAGCTCTCAAGGACAACAGCTACAGGCTACCACAAGTGGAAATACCTGAGCAGAAGACCCAATAAGAACATGAGCCGCATAATCCTACAGGAAACCCAAGCTGAGTGACCATCAGTGTGGAGCCCATTATTAACCAGAAGGATGAAACTGGATTAATACCTTCCTGTATTGCCTCCTGTACTTTATCAATATCTGCAGAAAGATACAAGTTGGTAAGATACGCCTTCAAATAGCCAATGGGGCTTTTTCCACCAGTCAAACAGAAGCGGTCAATTAGTAACCCTGTTGGCAGGCAAGAAAGACTTTGTTATGGCTGAGACTAAAGACAAAACCCTGTGAATCCAAAAGAAAATTATCTTAGGAATAACTGAGTTTTTTTGTACAGCCAAGTGAGTTTATATGTAAATCCAAGTGGAAGTCACTTTAGAAACAGTTGAAGTATTAGAATCCCTTTCAGAGCACCATCACCGACGAACTTCTTAGGTAGTTCATATAATAGGGTGGATGTGTAGTGCCTAGTGGTTTGTGATGTGTATCCACATAGACCGTGCCAGTTACTCTCACAACCACTGCATGGGAGTTGTGTACTCACTATAGAACAGGCCACTGAGAAAGAAAGATTTGTCTGACACACCGGTTTGCACACACAGGGCAGACCTGAGCCCACGTGTCTGATTCTTGTCCAAACTTCTACTTGAAGGCCACACCCTCTCGCTGTTCGAACAGGGTGCAAAAGTGTGGCTCTACTTAAAATCGCCATTCCTGTATTACTTCAGTAACTATAAAATAATACCAAGAAGTAATGCTAGGATTTGAACTATTTTCTAAAAACAATAAAACATCTAAAATTGTCACTTTCTGGATGTGAAAATGTTGTCATTAGCAGAATCAGCATTCAAATACTACTAAATGGCTTTCAAATCGACAAGCAGTAGAAAACCGCTGGCTGTTGGGAAGTTTGTAAAACAGGCACCCATGTACATTACAGATGAACGTATAAACTGGTACAAATTGTCTGGGGAGTAATCTGACAGTATGTGCCAAGAGCTTTGGGAAGTTTATACCTTTTGACCTAGGATTCTGTTGTTTTTCAGGTATTTATCATAAAGAAATAATATAAAACTGATATTTATTTTAAAAGGTCATAGCAAAACATGTTCCACGTGGTAAGAATAGGTAAAGTGTAACATTAGACATGTGATAAAATATTCCGTATCTAGTCAGACTTTTCCAGATGTGTATGATAAACTGGACAGCTACATGTGATACAAAGTGGAGACTGAGTCGGGTCTGCTGTTTGATGTTGTGGGCCAAGGGAGTAGGGAGGACCCACCCACAGGCTGGGGAAGGAGTGTGGTTTGGTGTTAACAAAATACTCTCACTTTTCACTTAAGGCAGCGCTGACCATATGTGACATGAAAGTAGACCGTATAAATCCTGAAATAATATTATTTTAATGATCCTGAAAATACTGGGTGACACTAGGACCTCTGGAATAATTAAAACATTGTCCCTCTTCTCAAGGAGATCACAGCGCGTGGAGAAGTCAGGCATGAGAAAAGTTAATTATATCATAACAAAGGCCACAGCACAGAGAGTTACGAATGCCTTCAGCACCCAGAAAAGGGAAATAACTAAGGCTTCCGGGTGAAGGGTTGTTACTCTATAAAGAAGGTTGTGCTCAGTGGGGTCGTCAACAGAATTCAGAGTTAAACAACCGATTCCTTAGGCTTCCAGCCTCGCTGGGCTCAGCATGGTAAGGCATAGATAAACACAAGGATCTGTATTTTAAAAAAGTTTAATTTACTGAGCTATTGTCACATGACACTCGCCTATGCTCAATGTTTTGTACAGATTTTGTTTTTACTTCATAACACTATGAAGCTGCATTTTAAAAGGTAAAATCTTTAAAAGTGTATCTCTGTAAGATACTAGCCTCAGAATAACACAAAATGAAAACACAGTAGCTTGTAAAATAGCTTATTTGTAAATATGCTCACTTGACACCCAGAATTGAAATAGGCACAATTTAAACCTGATTTTACTTCACATATCCAAAAGACTGTGTCTGTCACTTAGAAAAGAGGAAAATTGTGCCCCAAATAAGAAGTCAGGCATTTCATAAGAGGAAAAATGAAGACTTTAAGAAAAAGTAACACACCGGTGGAAATGCTCTGGAGAGACAGCCAATCAAATTTTCCCTGTAAAGGAGTAAGACAGTGTTCCTGGCATGAGGAAGGATTCGATGTGTGGGAGACCGAGCAGCTGGGAGAATCAGATTTGAAGAGTGGAAAGGAGCGCTGAAAAGCTTTAAACCCTGAACATGGACCTGTGGTGAGCAAGAAGTTTGATCACACAGAGAAAGCCTCTGGCTTGACGGCTCCTTGAAGTCAAGTTCAGAAGTGAAAAACATAAAACAGAGAAATATATTGCAGGACCTGGGATTAGGACTTTGAAACTCACACTTGACAAGTTAAATCCAGAGCTTTGAGCCCAACTGTGTGCTGAAGTTAAAAATGAACATGGCCTTTCTTGTTCTGACATAGGCAAATAAACATTCCTCACGCAGAAGGGGGTGTCAGTATCAAAGACACTGCATTGCCTGGGCCAGAGTTAGCAAAATAACATGGCTTCTCTCTTCCTGGGCTGCAAGCTGGTCTTCCACATGGTATTTATTTTACTTACCGTAGTGATTGACGCTGTTTATAAGCCTCACTCCCACTTGGGCATGGTTATTAGTCATCAGTACAATATCAAATAAGTCCTGTTCATCAGGATACAGCTCACGAAGTCTAGCATTGACATGCTGCAGGGCCTGCGGGTTACAACGTGATGTGCTTAAGGAGGGCAGCAAGGTGGGCACGGGGAGGCTGGAGGAAAAGCGCCTTCCAGGCGCAGACTGGAGCTGGAGCAGTCAGCCCAGAGACCGCGCATGCTTTCAGGTGGGGCTGTGCTGCTGGGTTCTTACTCCGCCTCCCTTTCAGGGGCCTCGGTTCACTGCACAGAGCGCTTGGTGAAGACCATTACAACCTTCAGGTTACCAGAGTTACCTCTGCGGGAGAGGCGGAGAGAAGGCGCAAGCTAACCCTTTCGTACTGTTTGTTTTGGTCTGTAAAATCTGCCTTTATTGATCACCTAATGATCGTTTTAATGGTCAAAAACATGGGATGTTTCAGGAGTTTGTCATTCTCACACAGAGGCCACGCTGGTCAAGATCTCTGTTGTTCCAGCGCTAGCACATGTGTTGCAGAAGGGAGCAATTGTCTATGTTGTAAAAAGAATTGGCTTGCGGTTTCCTCCCATGCTTCTGCCATGTCCCATGAGTACTCTGGACCCACAACTTGTAGAGGCGCCATTTATTTTTGCATGGTTATGATGCTATTGTGTAGCGACTACAGTAGGCGGGGGTCAGGTACAGTGCCGCGTATTTCAGAACCCGTTCCTGTCCCTAAGTGCCAGCTCGATTTTCTTAATCTGCTACAAAGTGATTCCACCCGTTTTAGTAAGGCTTTTCATTTTTAGTGCTCAGGATGGTAAACGCATGGCTGTTTTTTTTTGCACCTCTTCAAGGGACGCGGCAACGGCTTCTGCGCATGACCAATGCCACAATTAGGGAAGCCTGTGTCCCGAAGCTACGGCTGCGGGTGACCTCCCTTCCGGAAGAGTCCGGCAGCCTCTGCGAAAACATAAGCTGACCTGGTCACCTGGAAGTGGGCAAGAATGACCAGAATCATCTAGGAATTATCAGACAAAGCGGCAGAGCTGCTCCTAAGGTCGGCCCGGGTCTCTCAAGCCATCCATTTGGGGTGCGGGGACAGCCCATGGAGGAGGAGGAGGAGGGGAGGGAAAAGAGGAGGAAGAGGAGGGGGAGGACCTTCACGAAGCGGAAGGCGGGGCCCGGGGTCAGGACCACGTTCTCGTTGGTGAGCTGGTACTCCATGTACTTCTCCAGACCCTCTTCCTCGTAGATTCGCCTGTCATCCACCATGTTGAACAGGGCCCGGGATGAGACCGCGATGGTGATGGCGTGCTTGGGCTTGGGCTGCGGACGAGGGCGGGAGGGCAGGACCGTGGTCACACAGGCAGGACGGGTGGGAGGAGGCTGACCTGGAGGTGGGACGGCAGGACCCCCCTCCCCCGGGGGCAGCTGCGGGGCTGCCTGCGGGGGCGCGCTCACCGGCCGGGGGTGCACACAGCTGGGGATCTTCTCGTACAGCTTCTTCACCGATGCCCAGTAGGCCTCGTCCTCGTCCTCGTCCTCGTCCTCCTCCTGCTCCCCGCGCGCCTTGTGCGGCTTCTGCTGCGGCTCCGACAGACAGTCGCTGTCGGCCTGGCCGGGCCGGGAGGCGATGGCGCGGCGCTGGACGTAGGAGCACCACTCGGTGGGCGGCGTCACCGGGTACTGGCGGGGCTGCGGGCTCGAGTCCTGGGAGTCGCGGACGTCGCGCACCAGGCTGTGCGCCCAGGCCTCGGGGTTGTCGCACATCTTGCCGCGCCGGGGGACGGCGTAATCCGTGGGCGTGGGGGACAGCGAGTTGAGCCGCGTGGCGGCCGGCGTGTGCGGCGAGGGCTGCGCGGACGGTGGCGGCGGCGACTCCTCGTGCTGGCTGCGGGAGGCGGAGGATGTCCGGGAGGAGCTGGAGGGGAGCTGGGGCGAGACAAGGGGCGTCGGGGTCGAGGACCGAGGGAGGGATGGGGTCCTGCCGGTCTCAGCCAGCGCTCTGGGAGGAGCCGCCCCCGTCTGGGCTCGCTTCTGGCGAGGTGGGGGGCTGGGGATCAAGTCTCTCCCCCGCCTCCAGGGCTTCCTGCACCCAGCATGATAGTGGAGAAGGGTTTGCCTACGGAGGAAGGAGCCCTTCTAGAGCAAGAATCCCTTCACTAAAGTGTGCAAGAAATCAGCACGCGGACGTATTTCACCACCGTTCTTAGGAATGTTTCGCCTGCCATTCTAAAGAGAGACTCCCAGGGAGATTATTGAGGCAAACCAGACCGAGACAAATACATATTCTGCCGTGGGGCTCGATACTATTTTCTTTGCATGTGAAAATTCGCACACACAATCGTGCTATTTAAGTATTCTCTTCTGTTGACCTTGCCACCGCTCTTCTGAAAACCCTGGAAATGCATTTGTTGAATGGGTGAAGGAAGGGTGGAGAAACCCCTAGACCTGGACACTCAGGCTGCGCGTCTGAGCGCTTGTCATTGTGGAACCCCGGGCAGGTGATTCTGCGCTTCAGTTTGTTAAAACAGGTCAAGTGCTTAGAACAGGGCCTGGCACACGGGAAGTCTTAGGAGATGTAAGCCGTCCTCACTCATCATCGCTCCTCCTGTCATCTTTAGTGCTACCTTGAGACTGGAGTTCCTGCTGCGGGACTCATCCACTGACAGAGGCTTGGTGGACGGGTTTGCTGATGTTCGCGACCACTGACTCTGCGCGAGGTGCCCTCGAGAGTTTGTCTTTGGTACCGGTAATTCTTGAGATCCCTGTCAAGGAGAAGACACCCAGGGGTGTGATTCCCATCACACCCCCCACCCCGTCCCTGCATGTGCCTTCCCTGCAAGGGCTGTGCCAGGGTGAAAATAGCAACAAGTAATGCAAAGGCTCTGTCCTCTCAGATCCTTAATTCAGCCGCAGACTTTGTGTCCTGCTGTACTTCTGGCCAGATCCTAACTTCCGTGTAAAGTGACAAAGCAGCGGGCGCCCCTGGAGAACATCCGAAACCAAGAGGCAAATATAGTGGCTCGCAGTTTTTCACCTGTGACTCATCTTCTGTGGAACTTAGCCAGTGGACCATCCCCTCCCTGGGCCCACATCCTGTCTAAGAGTAAACTTATTCGTACGTGGTAAAGTCACGTCTGCCGTGTTTACCAGGCTGCGAAGGCGAGGACCGGCGGCACTGAGCACGGTTGCAGCAGGGCCGTAAGGTGCAGCCTAAGGACCGGGAGGCCTCCAGCCCTGTCTCAGAGACTGCAGAGAGGAAGCGGAAGAGCTTCCCTTCCCACGTCCTTCCCCTCCCCGGGCGGCCTGTGGCTCCCCTCCCGATCAGCCGTGCAATCTCTGCTCACCCTGATCACGGTGATCTGGTGGCCCTGCTCCCACAACAGGCACATGTGAATATAAATACGTATTGTGCGGCAGGGGCTAGTTTCCCCAGCTGCACATAGGCAGCGTCTACACGACGGGTGACCCCACGTGGGGCAACATCTCAGCGAGTGACTCGGATAGCCTGCACGCCTCATCTGAAAGATTGTGCAGAAAACGGTCAATGCAGCGTCCGGACTCCCCTCCCGCCCGGATCTGCGCCCGCGCGGAGCAGACCTACACTAGCTTCTGTGCTGCGTGCTCTGCGGGAACGGGGCTGCGGGCCGGAGGGGCTTCCCCGAGCGTCTCCTAAACCTCCTTGTGAGGACACAGGCGTCCCCCATGCGGGTCTGAACGGCGGGGTCTTCCCTCCCGGAGCTCCCCACCCCCGGGCATTTCCAGGGTGCTCTCTGCCCTGCAGCGGGCGCACCAGAGCTGCGGAGGTCGGCTCACCTGGGTGCTCAGACGGATGCTGGAGGATTTCTCAGAGTCCAGTCTTTTGTCTGAGTCTAGACTCTCTTTTGAGTACCTCATCCCGGGCTCATTCTTAATATGGAAACAAAGAATATTTATTCATTTTTAATCCCAAGGATGTTAAAAACAAAAACAAAAAACCTTCAGATTGGGATAAAAGGTTAGTCTAGAATCCGTCTTTTTGCCTGTATCAGAAAAGTATAGAAACTTTACAGACGTTTTTTCCCTATTCTAAGAAGTATGAGTAAAAACATCGCATTTATAAGTAAGAATTACACAATTTTTCATATAAATTTGTCGGTTTGTGGGTTCAAGGTAGGAATCATTTATCATTTAGAAGTGATAGCATGGGAAATGTTGTGGGAGCGTTTTCCGGGGCTCAGCATGACTTGGCTTTAAACATGAAGCTGTTTACACAGAATAACTTTTATTTTCTCCATTACTTTGAAGATTGTTACTTGTGGACCTTTGGCCATACAGAATTGAAGTTTTTCCTGTTTGTTTTCTTAATAATTATAGCGTCCGTGTTCTGAGTATCTGTGCCTCACCAATATTAAGTCTGATTTTTTTTTTTTTTAAACAAAGCCCTTAATCCTGCACAGATCATAGACAGACGTATCTTCTGTTCTTACAGTGGAATTACTCTGAGGATCAGCAAAGCGGGATTTTTGTTACTGATAGACTTGTAGGAAAAACTGAATAGGAGACCAGAAGATGTCTCGCTTTATGGACACCTACTTGTAGGGCCAGAAGGGACCTGGAGAGGGCCAACAGACCCGAGCCCTCTTGGAGGGTGGAAAAAAATAGGCTCTGCATGGCTATGAGCAGCAAACAGTTTTCTAGCAGCTTTGTGGTTCAAAACTGCCAGTCTGTGTTTCTGACACCTGGCTCTGTGCAGGCGACACTGTCCCTTCCTGGCGTAGGTTGCCCTGCTTGCCCCAATTCCTCTGTTGGCCCTCAAGACCAAACCCCTAGCAACAAGCCCACTAGCCAGTCAATTAAGTGCCGACCTGCAGAGGCGGAGAGACAGGTCCCTACCAGGTAACACAGGCCGGAGGCCCCAGATTCAGGCGTCTCAGCTCTGAGCTCCCTCACTCCCCGCCCCGGAAGGCTTGGCACTACTTCCTGGGATACCTACCATAAAATTACTTTCGATTTGCACTGATCTTCTCTGCCTTCTGTTGGTCTTCCTACATCAGAGAGTGACAGGCCCAGCAGAGGTGAGTCTGGTGACTCGCAGACCCCAGACCCACCGGACTTCACACTATTCAAAGATTTTTTTCATTTTTAATTGGAGGAGCCATTTCGTGGAGCTCTATTTGTACTCTTTGTGCTGACTCGGTAACATCGATGTAACTGAGATTAGTGTTATCCTTTTTATTTATTTATTTATTTTGCTATTTTGCCTTTTTGATTTTTTTTTTTTAATTTTGCCTTTTTGACACAGGGTCTTTGCAACATCATTCAACCTGGCCTTGAACTCACTGTGTAGCCTGAGTTGGCCTCGAACTCAGGGTCCTCTTGCTGCAGTCTCCTAAAATCTGGGATTAAAGATGTATGCTACCACACCTGGTTAAAGTTATCTGTTTAAGGAGCTCAGTGTGTGGATCTGACCAAGTTCTTCCCAGAGCCGTATTCTTTCATCCGTTTATGCTCTGTGTCTTACGATGGAAGCATCTCATCAGTGTTAGTCAAGTGACAGCTGACTGCAGAGAACCACTCAGCTCCTGGACTCATTCTAGAGTGTTCCCAACACTCCGCCTCCTTGCCATACCAGTCACCACAATAATCTGTCACTTCTAACTCCAAAAGAAACTCTGAATCTAATTCTCCTCCTCTAGCCTTCTTATTTTCTTGTCCCGGCCTTAGCTTCTCATTTTTAGGATACAGCCTTTCAAACAGGTTTCATGGCTTCAAATCCTCCCCACTTCTACATCTGCCCACCTTATTATAAAATGTAAATCTAATTGTCCTCCGTATTTCCTTGGTTGGGCAGATTAGGACAGTGATAGTGAACCTTGTAGAGACGAGTGCCCAAAGTGCACTTCCAAAACCCACTTATTTATAGCAAAGTGCCAACACCTCAATTAACCTGCAAACTGAGGTTTTATTTGTGAAAAAACAACTCACACGTTAACATCTTTCGTTGTAAAAGAAAAATGTTGCACCACGTGTGCCATAGGCTTGCCACCACTGGACTGGGAGCTTTGTGACATATTCCCTCCTGCCTCCAATTTGCACACTCAACCTCTTTATGCCAAGTACCATGGGTCTGCCTAAGTGCCACCTTCACTGCCTTGAAACTACCTCTTCCCTTCAACTGTCTCGCAGCTCAGCTCAGTGAGACATGCGCGCCGTCGCCAGAGTTAAACATTCCTCTGTTTCCTGTGTCTTTGTATGAATTTGACTGCACACTGAGCTGTGCGTTTTTGTATCCTCTGTCAGACTGGGCTGTGCATATTCTTCAGACAGCTTTGGAGCTTTTAACCTTTCACCACTAACACAAGAGTGTTGCTCAGTGAATACTGGCTTATTGGATCAACTTATACTATATGCTTTAATGTATTTTTCCAGGACCTTGGTTTCCTATGTTCTGCTTATTTTCCTCCACATGTAACCATTATCTGAATTACTATTAGTATTTGCAGAGCATTCTTGGAGGTAAAAGATAGACTAATATTTACATTTTCTAGCTCCTTAGCAAGATTCTAGGGCATTCAGTTCACGTACCTTCTTTTTCTGTTTCAGAGATGTTTGACTCATGTCTTTAAGTGTGGAAGTTCTTCTGTGGTGTTGCAGGTTTTCATCTCCCCAGCCCCATTTCCTGTCCTTCCCTTGTTCAGTCTAGGTCTTCATTTAGAATGACAAATTATGACATCACTTGTGATTCCATAGTGACAAAGGGGGGGGACTGTGCAGGGGTAACTATGCTTTTGTCTTTTTTATAGAGCAATAATGTTTCTTCCTCTTTGAGCACATTCTCGTGAACGTTTTCTGTGTTTTTAGGAATTAATGTATAAACATTGTTCAGATGTTTGATATGTAACAGTGTGCATTTTGGCACTTCCTTCTTTGTAAGTCTTTTTAAGTAGTACTCTGTCACTCTTCATACCAACCCCACTTACGGCCGTGCATTTTCTGGCACTGCCAACATGAATGGCGAACTCATTGTGACCCAACCGTTTACCATTGTTCAGTCTTCTGCAGATCCGCAGGCTACCTGTGACAGCGGAGATTTTGTTCTAGGTGTGGAGAATAGGCCCGAGTGTAACTGCAGTGTTTAAACTTTCTCTCACATTGGTAAAGCGTGCTGAGCAAGACACTGTCATAGCTCTCTCCTACAGCTGAGCACCATCTAGAATACTGCCTGCGTTTTCTTTCTTGATGTTTTCCTCCTTCTTAGCCTATCCGCCAATTCTTGCTTACAGAGCCCAACAATGTTCTACATTTTATTGTTCTAATTTTCTCTTAACCCAAACTGTAGGTACGAGACATGTGCCATCCCCACCTGAACTGTTGAAACCGTTGGGACTGAGGCAGATTTCTGGCCTTCTTCATGGAAGTTGTTGATAACCATGTTTGAGCACCAAAAGTTCTCCAAAGAAGAACTTAGTTCTTAGCAAAACGTGCAGACTCCACGTTACGCTGCCTGAGTTTGAGTCCTTTGATATGCCTGAGATCTTGGGAAACTTTTTAACTTTTCTGAAATCTCAATTTCCTCAATTAAAAAAGTGGAATAATAATAGTATGTACGTAAAAAAATTGTACTGTTGAAATATTATAAAACGAAAAAGTGACTGAGACTCTTAAGTGATCAGTAAACATTAGGCATTATTTTTATTCCTAATTTTTGCTACAGCTTGACCACAGTGCTCAAACAGAAAAATCTTTAAATAATTCAAGCCGCACTGCCATCTAAAAGTACTTATTCGTGAACCTCTGAGAACAAGTAAATGTTGGTTTGATGATTCTTTCCATCTCTCATCTTAGTGGTGCAGATAGCCCAGCAGCTGGCTGAGAAGGGGGCACTGGAGAGGCAGAAACAAAAACCAGAGAGCTCTGAGGAGTGTGCTCCACAAACAAAGAAAAAGGTTTTGCAGAGAGGAGGCTTGAAAGAGTCTCGATTTCTGACTGGTGCCTCTAAGCAACACCCAAGAGCAGCTTCTGCTTCTGATCCCTTCTGTTATTCCTCTAGGTAATCCAGCACTCACATGTTTACTAAATTCCTTGGTGGTTGGTCTTTTCCCATATTATACAGCCTAGCAAAGAGTAGGAGCCCAATGAATATTTTGAATTACTTTCTGAGTTAAGATCTAAATATAAAACTACATTGTTTTTGTCTGAGTACTGAAAGTGAAATTAAATATTACATGCTTTTTCCAGATTTCCTAATCTGTTTTATTGTCCCCTAATTCTTAGCTTTATTACTGAATGTGAAAACTATGCATCTAGGTAGGCAGCATAGCTTTTGTTTGACTTGAGTTCTTCTCTCCATAAGGACAACTTTGTGCTATGGTATTATGATATTATTATGTGTCTTTCCCAGATCACTCGTACCTGGTTTCCATAATGAAATTTTTAGCCAGTTCTAGATGTGAATAACATTAAAAAATAGCTCCATAAGAGGATTTGAAAAACATGTTAGAAAACCACAAACATGGAGAGACACAAATAGGTGTTCTCTGTCTATTTTTGGCCAATCATTTTTTCCTCTAGGCATGATTACTGAGAGAATATATCCATTCCCTTGACAGTGCTAAGGGGATATTTCAGAATGAATTTTGAGACATGGGTTCCACTTGGCTAGTCTTCCTATATTTCTTATTTTCTTAGGGAATAATTATATTATTCAAAATTTCTGGAGATGCTAGTAGATTCCATGTTAGCTTGGAGATTTTCAAAATGTAGGACACAGATTAAGTGCTGTAACTAGGCACCAGTACTCTGAGAATACTCCAAAGGATCTTTTTCTTCACAATGTCCATCTGTTCCATCCTGAACCATGGAAGTAAATATTGTGGAAAATGACTTTATTGCTGTCTTAGTTACTTCTCTCATTCCTGGGACAAAATACCCAACATCCACTAGTTAAAAGAGAAAAGGTTTATTTTAGCTCACAGTTTATAGAGGTTTCAGTTCATAATCAGCTAGCTCCAAGGCAGTGTGGCATGGCAGAGGGACATTGCAGAGGAAAAACAGTCCATGGCAGAGCAGGCAGGAGGTAAGAGCAAGCAAGCAGCAAAGCAGGCAGCAGCAGCAGCCTACCTGCCATCTTTCTGTTTGTATTCCATCCAGGCTACAAATGTTTTTGGTGGTGCCACCCACACCCAAGTTGGGGCTTCCATTACCCACAGCCAGAACTGTACTAAGCCAATGTAATTATCACACACCCTTAATCCCAGTATCACACACCCCAATTCAGCATCACATACCTGTGACCCAGCTACCTCCCAAAAGCCCCACCTATGAGTACATGAGGCTTTGAGGGGGACACTAGATACAAGCCATGAAAATTGTCTTCATTAATTTGCTACCCTGATTCTATTCAGTCTACTGAATATAAAGATAAGAGAAGCCACTAACATGTTAGAATGTCAACATTTGTTATTATTTTAAAGTGTATGGATATGTGATAAATTAAAAATGAAATTTAGTAAAAATTTAGAAAACAGAAAGCTTCTATGAATTCCTTATACTAACATATCCAATATTAGAAATATAATCTTCCATTTAAAAGTGTATTTGTCTAAAATTTAACTTTTTCCCTCTTTGTAAAATAGTATTAGACTTACATAAAATATATAATTCTGTGTCCTGATTTTTTCTTATATTAAGCATGGTTTCCATGTTATGACTTGATTAGAATAATCATAAATTTTAGTAACTCCATAACATTAAGGACAAAATAGTTTGCCTAAGGATTTTCCTGCTAGTGAATCTTTGGGGTATTTCCAAGATTTTGCTACTATAAGTAATGTTTTCTTATGTCCTTTTTTTAGCTAGAGTACGATATCCTTAGCACACGGTCTTTATTTCCACAGTGATGAGTACATTCAAACCTGTAAGTGGATGACCTCCACTTTGGCATGGCTAACTCAGCACTCATGATTTCACTCTCTTAACTGGCTTTCCACTCAGTGTTTGCCATCTCAGTAAATAACTCATGCACTCAAACTGTGTTTTTAGGCCATACGTTTGAGAATCACGTTAGATGCTTCTTTTTCTCTCACATCCAGTCCTTCAGCGGATCATGTTTGCTCTGTCTTCAGAATGCATCCAAATTCTGCCACACATCATGACAAACGCCCCTACAGCCTTGTCTTCGTTATCATCATCATCAGCTCTCACCTGGACGGCTGGATTAGCTGGCTGACTAGTCTCCTGTGTTTCTTGCTGTATGACCCTTACCCAGCTTTATTTTTATTCATAGTTTTGTTTTGATCTACTTTATTTCATAAGATTATATTTCTTTATTGTGTTCAATGGCAGCAGTAGGGAGAAAGCTACTTAGGAGCAGGAACTTACACATCTTTTCAGCTTTGTTTTTTTCTAATCTCAGAACAGTAACTAGGAGGTAACCTACTTCAATAAATGTTTATTGAATAGGATGATTCATCCCTTAAGAGATGCATTTACGTAGCAGTGATGAGCAAGATACAGAGTAATATATATTTTTTCTTTTACTTTTTTCAGTTTTTATTTTTTATTAGTCCATGTTTGCAGTATATAATAATTACATTGCTCATGAGGAGTTGGTACATGTGCATAATGTGCCTTAATTACTTTTTCATCCCCTTCCCTGCTACTCCCCGCCGTCCTCCCATCTCTTGGTCTCCTTCCCATTTGCAAAATATCTAGCTTCTTATTTTTTAGTACCTATCTTTTAGTTTGCTCTTTATTTACATTTTGAGTTTCTCTTATAAGAGAAACCATGTGCTGCTTAAGCTTGTGCGACTGATTTATTTCAGGTAACATCATGGTCTCAGGGCGCATCCATGTGAACAGTAGTGGTGGAGATGAAAAGTCAATTTCCTGTGCCTTTGAGAAGGATTCAGGGGTCAGTGAATGGGCAATAAAATAAGAAAAATGCATCCCGATCTCCGTGTCTAGAGATCAGTGGTTATAAAACTTGAAAACATATCAGAATTATCTAGAGAACTTGTTAAAATAAGATTGTGACAAGCTAATGGCTAAACAACCATTACGTGGAATATGGCTCAGCAATGTACAGGGCAAAGTGCTGATACACACAGTAACCTGGAAGACTCTCCAGAGGACTATGATGAATGAAAAAAGCCAAGCCTCAAAAGTTCTATACTCTCCATTTACAAAACATTCTTGAAGTGATGAGATTGTAGAAATGGACAACACGGCTGTGGTTGCTGGGATAAGGAGCGATGAGGGCAAGTGGCTGCATCTCCAAAACACGCGAGACCCTGGTGGTGATGGAAATATTGTGTATTCGCACATTGGTTATATCAGCGTCAGTATCCTGGCCACGATATTGCATTGGAGTTTTGCAAGATGTTATGTTGCTAGCTGGGAAACTTGGTCAAAGGATAATATGATCACTCTGTATTACTTCTTACAGTCGCCTGTGGATCTACAATTATTTCACAAATATTTAAGAAACTTAATCTGAAAAAGAAACACATATATTCACAGACTGTTAGTTTTAACCCTTGGACTTTCTGGTGCAGTGGGTTGGGATGGGGTCCAAAATCTGAATGTTTAACAAATTCCCAGAGGAACCTGATACTGCTAGACTAAGAACCGCTCTCTGATAATCACTGAACTAAGTAATGAGGCATTCTTCATCAGTCCCATTTGAGAATTTTCAAATCATCCTCGGCCTATCTTAAGTACCCGTGTAGTGAAGCCCACCATTCGAGAAACTGCCTTCGGAATCAACCCTTAGTCCTCACTGCTTATGACGGAGCTTCGTCTTTGCTCAGGGGCCATGTCTGGCTGGGCTGGCAGCAGTAGTTGTGCCCTCTTCTGACTTCCTCAGCAGGAAAAGAGTTCTTCACACTGTAGGTTCATATGCTTGTGTACTCCTTACAACTAGCTGAGAGCTTCTAAAAATCTCAGTGTCCAGGATACATTTAATCAAAGTCTCTTGGCATAGGACTTGTGTATCAGTATCATATACATTTTGCTGGAAGGCTAAACTCAGGCCCTACGAAGCATTTCTGAAATACATCACTTTCTCATCTATCCTCATTGTCTTGGGTCCAGTTCCCAAGATTCCACTAAGGACCAGGCAGTCCCCCTCCTTAAGAAGCTCAACTCGCCACTAGAAATCCCATCGTTCCTTGTTCCGCCCTTGCCTCTGTCTCTTTTCTCTCAACAATGTTTTTCAAACACTGGCAATCCATTATTCCATCATGTTTGGGTCAAGTCTCCACCTTTTCCAGTGAGCTAAGCAAGAGTCTCCTCCTCACTCTCCTTGTGTATACTATCGTGTCTTTCCCAAGTCCATCCTTCTATAGCTAGTAGAAGGATCTTTCTAAAACACTAATGGGACTTTTCACTCCCTGTTTAAAACACTTTGTGGGGAATCAGTGTTTTTAAAGGAACAATTACAGATGGGTTAGTTTAATATGCAAGGCTATCCATGATTTAGTCTAACCTCCACTGCTTACTTGCTTCCAAAGCCTTATATATCTGGACTTCACACACAAAAACCTTCTCACTGACTTTAAAAAATCTTCTCTATTGAGAGATAAGTAACATATTTAAAGTATACAATTAAATAGTTTGTATTATATTTGTAGAGGTGTGTGTACCATAACCACAGTCAATTGTATAATATTTTCACCATCCCCAAGAGAAACCCAGTACCTTTTAAATATCACTTTGTCTTAGTTACTTTTCTTGTTGTTGAGACAAAATACGTGACACCCAAAGTTAAATGAGGAAAAGTTTATTGGACTCAGAGTTTGTAGAGATTTCAGTCCATAGTTGGCTGGCTCCAAGGCAGGGTGCTATGACAGAGAGTCATCATAGGGGAGAAACAGTTCATGGTGGGCAGAAGGCACTAAAGCAGCAAAGTAGGGAAGAAGCAGCAAGCAACAAGTGACAACCCTGTTTCTCTCCCTTATATTCCATCTAAACTACCTGCCCTCAGAGCAGGTAGCACTCACACCCATGGTGGGGCACCCTTAATCCTACCCAGAATTTTGCCAAACCAATCAGTGAACTAATTTAGTAATCACACACCCGTCATCACACACTCTAGATCCAGCCACCTCTGGAAAGCCCCATCTATGACTGTATGAGGCTTTTGAGGGACAGCTAGACACAAGCCATAACACACCTGCTTTCAGCTCACTCACCATTCAAACCTAAATGGTCACTGGTCTGCTTTCTTTACACCCCATTTTACAGACCTTTGTACCAATCCCCAAAAGTGCTCTGAACTTTCGTACAAGGTGACTGAGGTTCAAATCCTATTTTCATAGTCAACGGGTTTAGATCATTTACTTTATTGCTTCCAAAATTGGAATGATTACATTTACTGCTCAGATAGGATGTGAGGAGTACTGACAGTACTATTAGGTGCCTAGCAATAATAGATAGGTGCTCATTATCATTTTGTTTTAGAAAATCATGAATACAATTTGAAAAAAGAATGATACATAACCAATAAACTACCAACTACATTCCCCATTGTAGTAGCAACCACACTTTTGGATCGGAGCAGGAATATATGGACTAATGTAATATTTCAAATCAAAAGTGTCTTAGAACACGTCATATGGCTGGTAACGGAACTGGTCATATCACAGAATGGATAGTTTGGGAACTGTCCAGTTTAAGGTTAGTCAGTATAGGTACACATTTACTTCTTCTTCATGGCTCCAAACCATATCATACATTTATTACTTGACACTTCTGTTTAGTTGGAAGACCGGGCAGGATCCTCTCTGTTCTCTGCTTAGAGTCTCCTCAGGTGGAAGTCAAGGTGTTAGCTAGGCAGGGCGCTTCCTGAAGGCCCTGTGCAAGAGTCTGCTCCCAGGCCTGCTCAGGCTGTGGGAAGAATTCAGGCTCTTCTAGCTGTAGGGCTGAGGTCCAAGTTGCTGAATGTAAACCAGGGAATCCCTGTCAGCTCCTAGAGCTCTTTTCTCAGGCCCATTCTCCACAGGGCTCTTCACCCCCATCTCAGTGGCAAACCTTTCTGGTGTTGAATCCTTCTCATACTCTGACTTATATTTCAATGAACATGGGCTGAGAGTGTGGAGTAGGGAAGGTAATTTATGGTGCAGTGTCTGAGTTCATACTAAGGTCCCTGGACTCATGTGTTTGGATACTTTAGGAGAAGTAGTCTCCTGCACCGTTCTGAGGTCTTTGATTGTCCGAGTGGGCACAGTACAGACCTCAGAGTACCTTCACAACTAAAGTAGAGTTCACACCATCTAGATATTTTCTTTGGAATAGACCTAAAATTAAATATAAGAAATACTGGGGATGTGGATCAGTGGTAGAGTGCTTCCCTCGCATGTGCAAGGCCCTGGTACAGTTCCAAGTACTGAAGAAGGAAAGGTGGTTTATCCTTTTCAGTTCCTCTCTATAAAAGCCTAGACGTATCTCTCATAGTTGGACTCCAAAAAATACCTGAGACAACAGCATCTGTTTTGGAGTCACATAATTTTGAGTTCAAAAATCAGCTATGCTACTAACCACTTGTTTAACATCAGTCTTGGTTTCTGAGTCTATAAAATGGGTATTTTGATATCTCATGGGGGGATTTCTAGGGAGAAGATGTGGGTGGTGCATGTAATGTGCTTGGACTGAAGTCCTGGCTCACGGTGAGGGTCTACAGTGGGCTGAATCACACACACTATTTTGAAGCTTTTTCCAACATGAGCGTGTGTGTGTAGTCTGTCTCCCACCCTTTGATTCTGGGCCTGCCTTGTGATTGGCTTTAATCAAGATGATGCTGGAGAAGAGTGAGTCCTACAGCCCAAGCAGGGAGAAAGCAGTGAGGGTCTTTGTCCTCTCAGAGTGCTGCTACCCCGGGGAAGCCTTGACCTCTTCATGGCTGAGAAAGGTTTGAGCATATACTAGACACATTGAATCGTCTTTTCTACTTTTTAACTACCCAAGAGTACAGAGTGACACAATTTGTCTAAAGCTACAAAGTAATAATTGGCAAGATTCTGACTCCATCCTGTATGCCTCTTATGCTTACAGTGGTTTGTGTGCTTGATGACATTGCCCCTTCTCTGGTAGCCCTGTCTTCTCTACCCTCCTCAACAGTCAGTCAGTCTGCAGTCCCATGTAGCTAACCGGGTAGCAGTGCAAAGAATTGGCCCAGGTAAGTCTTCAAGTACGAGCTTCTGAATAAGAGCTCTGTCTACTGAGACTACGTCTCTGTGAGTCTCAGAGCATGATTAAGAAGCAGCCTGGCATATCAATCCTGTGGGTAGTCTACACACAGAATACTCTTGCCAAACACTAGTAAATGGAGGTTCCTTTGTCCTAAATTCTGACTGGAGGCCCACGTGTCTGCACCAGGCTCTTCTCATATGGTGGCTGCATCAACCTTTTGTTTTGTTTGTGTAAGACCAAGTAGCAAAGTGCAAGTTCTGGGAAGTTTGTCTGGGGAGAAGAGCAAGCCATTTAGAATTCACCAGTGAGAATGAGCTGTCTTGGAGACTCATGGCTCTTGATTAAGGCTTATTGGTTACCCACACAATTCAGGGGTTACCATAGAGTTAGAGGGCCAGAGAACTCCGTCTGTGGAAACTGGGATAGAATATCTTGGATGAATTAGGAAAGAATAAAATAATGCCAAATACTTGTAATTTAGAATTTAAAATACACTCTGGCAAAGCAGCCTCAAATATAGAGATATTCTGTAAAACATAAAGCCTTGAAAAGTCAAAGTGCCATTTGCTTGCTGTGTAGATTAGAGCTCTGAGGTCCAATCCTCTCAGGTGTAAAATAGAAATTAAATTCATCTTCACGTCCCACAGCTGTGCTATAAAACTTCAACGTAGTCATGCAAGTAAGAGGACATAGAAAGCTCCCAGGAAGCCCTTTTCCTCCCTGCACACTGAGGATTGAGCCCAGGGCCTCACATATGCTAGTGAAGTCTTCTGTCACTGGGCTGCACCCCACCCTGAAGTCCTTGACTGTACATATCTCCAAGACAACTGGCATCTAAAAAACTCTGTGTGTTGCTCAGGGAGAGAAGGTCAATTGGAAGGTGGCTGAAGGGCTTGGACATTGGGCTGGTTAAGTACAAATTAGTGATCACGCTCTCTTAAGGCTAGGAGGTTTGGCACCCCATGGAAAATCAATGTCTTGCTCTTTTTAAGAAAATTATGAGAGGTTTTTTCCATCTTTTATTCAGCTGAGCCAAAAAGTTCTATTTTCACCTTTTTCCCTCCATCCTGCCTTCAACACTCACTTTCATAGGTAAAATTAATAAATGAGCCCATTTTTCCCATTAGCAACAGCCATTAGCAGGAATGTTCGGCACTCACCAGCATTAACCAAACCCTAATTAGCAAGGGCTGCCCGCGGCCCCTCCCGACAATGCACACCTTTCTCTCCGCAGCCTGCCTTGGCTCTCCTGAGACAAACACGTGTGAAACTCCCCTCCTGGGCCCGCTCTGCCTCACCTCATTAATCAACTTCTTACACCTCATCTAAAAGGGGGAGAGGCCCGCTTCCTCTCCCCGCCAGCCAGCTGGATGAGCACTAGAGAGGAGGACTGGCTCCGACTCCCTCGGTGGCCCATCTGCAGCTGTGACTGATGGGCAGTGTGTCCACGGAGGCATTCACAGGGTGACCAGTTCTGTATGACGCCCGAAGCTTCTGCTGCTGGAGCAATGTGCCAAGATACCTCCTGGCCACAGGCCTTCAGGATTTTATCGCTTTGCTATGAAGACCCACGTCTCAGAGGCACTGAGGGGACCAAGGGACATTCCCTAGTAGGTGGCTTTTAAATAGACAAACAAATACAAAGGGTGGTTTGAGACATTCACACACAGGCTCAGTGGTCACACTGTGCTTGTGTTGTCATTATTATTCGTCCACAGTGGCTTCCTTCATGTCCAGGCGCCATGTCCAAGGCAGCCCCTCAGCAACAGGCAGTGTGTTGCTGAGGAGAGAAACAGCATCACGGCCCGCACTTTTTGTATTATGTTACTACTTCCTACGTGTCTCTGCAGGTGGCATAATTTCACATCCTGTTTCCTTGTTTGTAAAGTAAGAATAACAACAGCAACTTCACAGGGAGGAAGGACACAGGACTGGGAAGGGTCAAACACAATGCCTGGCACAGAACAGGTGCTCACCAACCATCGCTTCCCCAGGTCCCCTGCATCCTGACTCACCTGCGGAGACACATGTCAGGGGCTGTTGGTAGGGCTTTCTCCAGACCTCGTGGCCACCGAGGGACAGGACAAGAGATGGAGAGTCTTGTCTCTTCATTTTTCTTTGTCCTGTTTTTATTTTATTTTTTTGAGGGGGGCATTCTGTGTGATTTCTTGGCAACAGCCCCATTGGCAGTGAGAAAATATGTTTTTGCTATTTGAGGAGCACCAGAGTCCTCTCCTTCCCCTGTGAATTGTTGCAACACTGAGCTCGGTGCTATGCATCCCTCAGGCAGCATGTCTCAGAGTGGAGCCCAGAGTCTCTTATGTTGTTGGTGAAAAATGACTTTGCTAGCATCTGTCAGCTTCTGAAAGTTTGGCTTGAGATTGAGAGTCTTCCCTTTCTCTCCTAGCTAGTCTCCTTGGCAGCCCACTTCCTCCTGCCCAGTAGAACAAGTAAGTGCTTGTTCCCACTGCTGCACTTCTGCTCCTGTAGATGGTTCTGCTGTCCTCCCATTAGCTCAGGTAAAATCTCACATTTTATCCTAGACTGCTGAATCCTCCTTCCTGTCACATCATGTCACTCATTGGCATCTTTTGCCTTGATTTCCTTCGTGTTCTTCAAAACCAGCCACACACCCCATCTGGTGTCATGCTGTGGTCCCTTCCATGGCTCCCTGTGCAGTCTCCATTCTGAACAACAAGCATGCTGACTTATATTCACCTGGGTTTTTGAAAGCTTTGGAGAGCAGGATCTATACATTATTCATTTCTTTATCCTTAGTGCCTAGTACAATGTCTGAAGTAAATGTTTCCTGGAGGAATAAAAGAGCAAGTGTAAAATATTGCATCCCAGCTTGGAAAGACTTTTCTGTGCCCAAGGACAGAGAAGGGGTTGAGGAAGTACTTTCTAAAACTATAAATTAGACTTGCAGTCCTATCTCCTCCACCCTGGTCTCTAATGAGATGGCATCCACTTGCTTTTTATCAATTTTTAGCCAAAATATCTTTGGTAATTGATTGGCCCACTTTGTTGCACAGCAGAGAATATTCTAAGGAAATAGGCTGCCCTGATGACTGGACACTGGTATTGGACATGTCCAAAACTGGGCTTCTTATGTCCCTTCAAGTCTTCTGTCCATTCTCTGCTTCTTATTCCAGAGAGTCATGCGAAGCATCTCCCGGCTCTGCCGTGCTGCCGTCCATTTGCTCACCGAGTTTACCATTAGGTTTTCAAATCGTCTTGTGAATCGGTCCACTCGTCTCTGTCGGTGTTCACTTCCTGCTCTCATTACTGACAAGAACTTCTGCACCAGGCACACCAACTTCCCCAGCAGCGATGGCCACCACTGCGGCAAGAGTCAAGTCTGCTGCGGACGCAGAGCTTCATGTAATTCTCTTTCTACTAGCCAGTGAGCTAGTGAATGCAGGAGTTCTGCTCATTCCATATGTATGTGATTCAATTTATTTTAATATAAATTGAAACTTATGGACAGCAAGTTTAAAGTAAAAGAAACTCTTAATTTTCTTTACCCATTAATTGTTTATGTTTTATTCCATTTAATCTCTGTATCTCTAAATACAGAAATAGGTCGACTGGGCTGGGGATTTAGCTCAGCGGTTAGAGTGCTTGAGTTTGATCCCCAGCACTGAAAAAAAAAAAAAAAAAAAAGAAATAGGTCAACAGATGGATAGAGAGATGTTAGTAGATACTTTTCTCTGTTAATTTGAGAATGTTAGAAAAGCCAAACTTTTTTACTCTTAAATATTTCAGTGAGTACTTAATACACTCGAATGTTCTCTTACACAACCATAGTGGAGCTTTCACAAACAGAAAATTTAATATTATCATCTCATCCATGGTCTATATTGACATTTGCAACCGGCTCGATTCAGTTTCCTTTAAATTCAGGTCCACAAGTTTATTTAGTTTTCATATCTCGTTGGTCTTATATCTGGTATAGTTCTTCACCCTTTTTAAAAAAGTTTTTCTGACTTTGACCTGTTGAAAATTATAAGTCAACTATTTTGTAGTCTTCCCTTATTTTGAATTTGTCTAACAGCTCCTTAATATCAGATTCAGGTCACTTGATCCAGACGCCACTGAATAACATTGTGTTTTTTCAGTACATCTCACTAAGAGGATCATGATATCACGCTACTTGTAGTATCAGTTTGACAACTTGGTTAAATTTGTGTTCTTCATTATGAAGTTCTACTTGTTCCTTTGTAAGTAATATAAAATCTATAATAGACTGTGTGAATATTCAATTCTCATTATATTTTCATCTCTACTTTTAGCTTCCACTAATGATTTTCTAGCTCCAGCTTACAGTATCTATGTAATTAAATAGTATTGTACTTTAAAGGAGCATTTTCTCTTTACCCACATTTACTCAATTCTGTAAGTATGGACTCATGGATACTTATTTTATTCAATGAGTATAATTCACTGTTATAATGCTCAGATTGCTGCAGATTTGACCAGTGGATTTCAATCAAGTGAGTTCCTGTGTGCTTTTGAAATGTGCCCCATGTTTCTTTCAGCATTTTGTTACCTTCTAGAGTACTGAAATTTTCTAGACTTATCTTGCTTTTAGTCTCCTCCATCCCCAGACTCAGCAATTTCTTCAGAGATCCATTTCCTTTTAGCAGACAATAGAATTAGGAAATCAATAGATAGATGGTAACTGTACTTGATACCATTGCTACTGTGCCCTTTCAGTGGATGGTGTGTTTACACGTGCACACACACACACACGCACACACACGCAATTTATTTTCATGTTTTAGAATCTCCTTACCTGCCTGTGGTATTAAAAATCATGGGTTTATGCTGGTACCTCCAATCACAATCCAAATATACAGGGTTCATTCTAATTTCCCCTTCTGTGTTTATAACTCCCTTCTGCTGATTTTGCTCAATATACTTACACCTCAACTTCGGAGTACACACAAGATAGCTAATTGTTAACTTGTTTTTGCACAATATAACTTTGCAAAGAAAATTATGAACTACCTTCTTTATCTCTCTGCCCTACTATATTGTGCCCAATTTCTTACTTCCACATACCTAGCAGACCAAATTGAAAAATCTGACATTGCCATTTCCCCATCTCAGAATATTCTGTGGCCTCACTTGCGTGGAGGCGCCCTGCTTGATACTACTGTTCACCGCCTTTCCTTCCTTTGGCCTGTACTTTTGAAGGCACTAGGATTCTCCTCATTTCTGAATGATCTGCACACTTTTTTGTATTTAGGCCTTTTTTTGCATTTTTCCTTTCACCTGAATTATTCTTCTTTCCTCCACTTTTTAACTTCTCAGGCAATTTTTGCTCTTCTATATCTAGTATACTCTACTTATCCCTCAAATTGCAGTCCAGTTATCACCACCCCTGTGAATATGGCCTGAACTTTCCAGGAAGATTTAATATGACCCTCTTTGGGCTATTTCACCCTTCGTATCATACATGCGTCTGACAGTCTGGTCAGGAGGCAAAGGTGGTAACTTAGTATCATATACTCTTCAAAGAATGTGAGGTGTTGACATTCTTTTTATTGTGTATGTCAGCTTTTTGTGTAATTGATTATACTGTAACTTAATTACGTTACTAATAAAATATGTTTATAGGATTTTGTTCTTTTCAAGTAAAACTAGAAGCCCTTGAGAATCTACATGCTTCTGAATTTTCCAGTGGGCTTTAGTACATTGCAGGCCCTTGATCGCTGCTTTGGAGCACAACATTTCAAAATGTAAAATTGCAGACATCCCTCTTTGTTGAAACACAAGCTACACAAGTAC